>JANHJO010000683.1:41818-55079 GCA_032468235.1 Pseudoxyrhopus heterurus
GTAAATGCTTATTCTTGGAAGGGGCAAGGATAAGCAGTAATGGCACTCTATTTTTGGTAAATCATAAAAGTTCAGAAAACTGGAACTCCCTGAGATGCCCTACTTGCAGTCATTTCTTCCCTTTTCCTCTGAGTATTTTTAAGGAAATGTATTTTAGATATAAGTGATAGGTTGCCAAGCAGAGGCTAGGTAGTTAAGCATCTACCAGTAGCCTAGCAACTTGACTTAAAGGATCCTTTTTTCCCTCTGCATATCATATAATCTCTGAGTTTCTGAAAAAAATACTTCTTTTATTTATTTATTTGCATTCTAAAACTGAACAATATGATATTCTTTTCATTTTTTTAATTTGGTATAATTTTGTACAATAAGCAACCATAGAATTGTATCAAATTTTAGGTAATTTTAGGTCAGTTAAAACAATTTAAATTTTTAAATTTAATATTCTATTTCCAATACACAATTGTTTAAACAAAGCCACCAACTTAACTTAAATGTTCATGAAAACTTAATAATGAAATGTTAAACTATAAATTTGCTAGTTCAGGCTTCTATCAATATATTTCAGTAAACATAACTTCATCCAATAACAAAGGAAAGTATATTTCATTGAGTTGCTACTTCCACTTGCTTTAATAGGCAAGGCCACACTTATGTACAATGTAACTATAGAAAAAAGGATAATTTCTAATTCTAGTCCTGTCCAATTTTGATTGAAAGCTATAAAGAGACACTCCTCTACTTTTTATAATCTTATATCCCTATGTGATGGGTGTAAGAAAAGATAGACTCTTTCTTGACATGATAGCAGTATTCCAATATTTGAAGGACTGCTACAAAGAAGAGGGGGTCAAATTATTCTACAAAGCACCAGAGGGCAGGACAAGAAACAATGGTTGGAAACTAATCAAAGAGAGAAGCAACTTGGAATTAAGGAGATACTTCCTAACAGTGAGACAATTAACCAGTGGAATAGCTTGCCTTCAGAAATTGTGGGCGCTCCATCACTGGAGGCTTTTAAGAAGAGACTAGACAGCTACTTATCTGAAATGGTATAAATTCTCCTGCTTGAGCAGGGGGCTGGACTAGAAGACCTCCAAGGTCCCTTCCAGTTCTATTCTATTCTTTCTAGGGTCTAAAAAGTAACCATTGCAAGACCTGGTCAGATACATACACCAAGCTAAATGCTATGACTTAATGGAAATGGTAAAGCAAGATTGTGTTTTGTCCATCAAAGAAGCAGCCATTTGTTTAATAGTTATCCTTGGGAGTTTCCTATAAAATAGCAACATGGGTCTCAAGGATGGGGGCCAACTGGGTCAGCAGGATTGCTCGGGGAATCTAGACTATGTAGTCTATGGTAGCAACATTGTAGTGGTATGTGAGAAAGAACGTGGGAGATGGGATGAAGAAATGCCTAAGGAGCAGTTCAGATAAGAGAGAGCTTCACTTACGGCTGCATGATAGATGCAGAAAGACTATGTAGTCTATGGTAGCAACATTGTAGTGGTATGTGAGAAAGAACCTGGGAGAGGGGTTGAAGAAATGCCTAAGGAGCAGTCAGATAAGAGAGAGCTTCACCTACAGCTGCATGATAGATGCAGAAAGAGGTTTAGAAGGGATCCTCCCTAACTTCTCAGATTGTAAAGGAGACGATGGGAGATTTGTACTTCCAGACTTGCAAGATTCTGTTAATGTAGCCTTACAGTAAAATAGCTCATCTAGTTGTGTTTCATGTTTGGACTACCTGTGAAGACTGACGTCTGTCCTAGAGCAGAGATAGTTTATCTGGTCTTGGTTAGGTTTGAACCTATTATATATAATCCCCAAATCCTGGACAATCAGACTCTATGCATGCAACTGGTTGGTTGGGAGAATCTAAATCCTGTTCACTTGTGAGGAACCATCCTTAGCTGAAAATTTTCATTGTATAGTTATTTCTATCTCTGCAGTTCACATTTGAGATTTTCACATCATGGCAGTTGGATTCAGTTGTTAGAATCTAGAGCTGGAAGAAAGGAATCTTCCCCCGAACATTTTTGCCCAATTATATGAATATCACCAGAGAATCCGTTTGCATTTCTGGTCAGTTATAAGATCAGTCCCTCTTTTCACAGTTTACCAATTTAAGGGCAGTAGGGCCTACCATGTAATCCTCTGGATTCTATAGATAACTACAGTCATGCATAGAGCATGCAACAAACGGGCGATTCCATTTGGTACTTTCTAGTCCCAGAGACCTTGATGTTAAAACTTAGTAAATTTGTCAACAAACAGTCCTCTTCTACTATTTCTGTCTCAGGATCTTTTGTTTCAAGACTGGCTAATGGTTTGTATGATATCGTATACATCATCATAATATATCGTTTATGTATCATCTAGACTTTCTAAGACTTAAAAGTTATTTACAGTCAAATCAAAATCGAACAGATAAAAACTGCCCAGTTCAAAAACCTAAGGTAGCCCTTCCTCATCATCATTCAAACATCCTGTGGAAAGTAAGTCATCTGTGACTTCTTGAAATCCAAGTAGTTGAGTTATTCTGCATCTTTGAAGGCAAGATATTCCAGAGTGTGAGGACAGCCTCTAAGAAGCTTGTGGAAAAGCTCCCATTGCTCTCCCTTCATATAGTAAGGACAACTGGAGCATCAGTGAAACTGAAAAGAGTCCCCTTGGCTATGGCCTCCACCTGCTGTTCTAGCAAGACCTTCTCTAGTCTCCTCTAATGTGTCTATGACCCTATCCAGATTCAACGTTGGAAATAAGATTGAGCTAGATTGATCATCAATAAATAGTCGCTCCATCTTGCACGGAATTATTCTGAGCTTGTTTTGATCCATGCCCTCCCAGAGTTCAGGGACAGGGACAGGAGTTTGACAGTGTCCTTGGTCCACAGAGAGGTAGGGATCTATAGCTGGCTATTGTCAGCATATTGATTATAACTGATATAACTCATATAATCTTTGAACATGAACTGTGAATCTGATGGAAAGAGAACATACCATTGAAAGAAACCAAGCTACTTCCAGATTGATTTGCTTGAGAACTTCATTTTATTTTAACGTTCTCAGTTTTCTAAAATTATTATTCAATTTTTTCAACTGAAAATAGTATTTGAAAATACAGCATTTTATGAAACAGTCCACACTAAAAAAAATGACTTAAAATGTTTGGCCAGTTGGGCAACTATGAAAAGGTTGAGTCTAAGCACTTTATAATACTTATAACATTTTTATGAAACAAAGAACTCATTTTCCCATAACTGGCTTTGCTCGCTGCTATTTCTCTTGGCTTTTCATACCTCAGCACACTATACATGACCAACATCAAAATTATACATTAGAAGTCTCACACCTGGCAGGTTTTTGTGCTTATCTAGCCAGTTTGGTATAGAGGCTAAGGCATCAGACTAGAAATCAGGAGACTGTGAGTTCTAGTCTGGCCTTGGGGACAAAGGCAGTTGAGTGACCTTGAGCCAGTCACTTTCTCTCAGCCCTAGGAAGGAGGCAATGGCAAACCGTGCCAGGAAAACTACAGGAACTTGTCCAAGCAGTTTCCGAGAATCAGATATGATTGAACATAAGAAATACAAGATTGTTATTTGATTGTGGTTTTACTTGTATCTTTGTGTTTTAAAATTGTGTTTTTACTTTCAATTAAATTGTAGTTTATTTTGTGCGGCAGTATTTAAGCTATTTCCAAGTCAAATGAGCTAAAAATAATTTGGAGAGGGAGGCAAAGTTTAATGAGTATGGAACAATTTTAAAAGCTCATCTGGAAATTTTGTTGGTTTCAGAATACAGTTTAAAAATGAGATCCCAGGAATCCATATCATAAGGCTGGGTTACTTTATGAAAGATTCCACATTCAAAAGTTTGGGGCTTCACAGAAAAGGCTTTGAAAAATCCGTCTCTGCCTTTTCCAATTCCAAGTATTGCAGAAGTAACGCAGGCTTTCCAGTTGTCAGTCTTTGTTCTGCTTCCAGAGACTCTTTGGAATTATGCCTGTCTTCCTTTTCTGTTATGGAACAGTGTTGACTTGGAGGTTTTTCCAGCACTGTAGGAGGAAACACAATATTAGCAAATTTCATTCAACTGCAAAAATTTATGGGAGCTTTATGGTATTTGCAGAAAAGCAGAAGAAACCTCTTTGTAGCAAAATTAATAATACCTTTTTTTCACAGCTTGCTGCAGTAATACAAATGTTACCGGTACATTTGAGACATTAGCACAGATTTTAAAGTCAAACGAATGATTATCAATGATAATAAGATAGGGTATGAATCCAATAATTTAAAAAATGAACCACAGTATCGGAGTTCTGCTAGAATCCCATGCCAAACAGAATTTTACCATTGTAAAATCTTGGTGCTCTCAAAAGAAAAAGAACAGACTGCATTCCCGAAAGTAACAGGAGGGCAAAATATGAATTATAATCACAAAGTTTTTAGGGTTTGAATTATCCCTTTTCTCAGGATCTCTGATATTCAACTTCTGCATACAAAAAATAGTAGACATGAAGTCTTTCATATAACACACAATGCATTTATACGTATAATTCACTCTCCTTAGACATAATACCATCTGCTACATGGATACCTTTAAAAGGAGTGGGAAATAATCATGGAGAATATAGGGGATATAGAAATTCCATGCCTAGAGTTTGCATACAGTGAATTATTGGTTGTTGTTGGAAGAGATATAGTTAGAGGATTGCAAGAATGGAAAAGAGGATGCTGCTGTCTATAAACTTTTTTTCTTGTGTCTGGACCTTCTCTTATCTGGTCCTTTTCCTAACTATGCTTTTTATTAAAACAAACAACTGCTAACTTTAGGACCAGGTTAGGTATCACAGCTATCATTATTTCCAAATATAGGTCTGTGCTATCATCTGTGAAACTTGAAGCTTTTAGCAGGTTGCTTCAATCCATTATTAGTAGTTCTAATCTACACAGATCAGTAATAAATCTATCTAGGGGAACGGAGTAAAATGATTGGGGGTTGAAAAGCTGTACAATTGGAGAATACAGGCAATCTGCATTGCTTTTTATAAGTGGGGCAGCTTTTTATTTAAATAAATGTTGGCCATCCTTGGACATAAGTGTGCAAGACCTGTAAAAGAAAGAAATTAAGAGTTGTTGCATTTTCACTGTGTACATTTGAAGTTCAGAAAATAAGTTTTTCTTTCAAAAGCAGACAATTCTTTCAAAAATGCATCTGGTATTTTTACACGGGTAAACTTTTATAATTCATGGATAGGCAATGTGGTGATCATGGACACCATTGTGCCCATGAATGCAAACATGATCTGAAGGTTAAAAGCACCATTTTACCAGTTTTTATTTTAGTAAAGCCTTATTTTGTAAAAGACCACAATTACCATTTCATACGTTCTGTATGCACTATCTTCCTATGTCATACCGGGCTGCCCCCAAATCTTTGGTGAATTTAGTTAAAGAACTCAGGTTAACATAATTGGTGGTAATCTCAGCCTGGCTATTTAGTTATTTTTCTATAATTAGGATAAACACAAAGAATGAATTGCTAAATCATTTAAATCTTTCTTAAAAAATGTATATTTACCTAAAATATAGGAGAAGGTGCCTTGGTTTGCCCCATGAATGAGATAAAACTAAACTATTACATTCTGCCCTAGAATGAATTGCTCCAATTCAACAAACTTCTTTTTTAATTGAAGTCCATTTTGAAAAAATATGCTATTGCTCCCTGCAAAACAAACAAGATAGATTAAGATAACTTTTAAGGGAAGATTTTTGTTTCTAATCTTGACATATTTCTTTTTTATTGTTTTGAGCTCAAATAATCGATAATATTATTGTGTATCAATTTAAAATGGCCACATCGAATACTGCTTATTAGTTCTTTAATGCTTTCTTTTCTTGTTCCATGTAACTGCTTGCATTTTACAAACCATTTTCATGTAGCTTCTATTTTTGATTCTTATATCCATGGTACTCATGAAGTGGATAAATATTGTTATATTCCTGTATCTCTTTATATCTATAGATCTCAGCCTTCAAAAAGCTTCAGACATGTGTTAAGAAATACTGGGCGCAGTATTTCTTTCATTATGTTTTAGAAAACAGAAAAACAAATTAGACATAAATCAATAAATATTATGTTACCAAATACATTGTATTCTAAACAAAACAGGAAGGGCATCTGGTCACTAAAACACTCCGCTAGCTTCATTCAGTTGCCCAGACTCCACCCCATAAGGGATTCTGGGGTACATTGTATCAGTCCATAGTAGCTCTATATTCCAGAGTAGCTTTTTTTTTAATGCCAAAAAAACAAATGCATTTCCTCTAGCTTTAGTAAAAATGTAGATCTGCACTTATAGAACTATACTTAGATTCATTGTGTTTTTCTTGCTAAAGTTAATATAATTCATGTCCTTTCAATTCCCCTGAGTAAAAACAGCAATTACTGGAGCCAGTGTAATAATTTCAATAGTATCAGCAGGTTCTAATTGTCTGCATACCTGGTGACATTCTTCACCACTTGTCTCTACCAAGTCTGAGTGTTTAGGTCATATCTGATATTATGTGCTTCCTTTGTTCCACTATAATGTTGGATAGTAATTGACCACGTTTGGTGAAAAGATTGGAAGCCAGAAAAGAACACAGGAAAATGAAGGTGATTGATGTTTTGAGATTATAGTATAGTTTGAGTTACTAATGCATTATTTTTGGTGGAAGTATTGCTTTCCATGTCTCCTCTCTTGGCTCTTTTGTTTCCTGCCTAGTCCTCATAAACAGTTTAAGATAATCCTAATTTGCAGATGAAGTTTGCTAATGATGCAAGCTTGGTGATACCAGATCATTTTATTAGAGACCCCAAACCATCACTTTGTGTTGCTATATTTTTATCTTCTGCTTCTTAAATTATTTTTTCAAAATGGACTTCAATTAAAAAAGAAGTTTGTTGAATTGGAGCAATTAATTATAGGGCAGAATGTAGTCTTTACTCTCCAACTCTGTTGAATGAAGTACCCATTGCATTTTTTTTTCATTGCCACTAGTATCTCTATAAAAAGGCACATTTTTTCTTTTTTTCCCTTTTTGGAAGGGGAAGTTATATAATAGTTTGAAAGGACTGACATTCTCTGCTTCTTCTGTCCAATTCTAATGATGGTATGTAGCTGCACAAATGAAAAACTTGTGGTGCTTTAGAAGTTGATCTGTTTTCTATTGCTTTTAATGCTTTTGCATTTATAAGGATTCAGCTACAGCTCAAAAAAATTGAAATAATATAAAAAGTGAAGGAAAATTAAAGGAGCCTGTCTTACAGAAGTGAGCCAAGCAAAGCATGGTAATGACTCACTATAAACTGATCAAACACTATTCCAGTGCTTTGACGTTTGAATATTTTCTACCTGTATAAGGAATCTTTTAGTTATAGAAAGATGGAGTGAAAAAGCCACCAACTCCAGAAATTTTGTTTGTTTTAGAATTTGACAAATCATTTGATAACTTGTATGTGCTCTATGTTTGTGGAGCAATTATAGTAGTTAGGAATAATTATATTGTAAATACCAATTTGCTAGCTGAAGGCCATAATGAATTGAGTAAAAAGGCAGTGGCAACCATTTTAAATAATATTAGTAACAAAGAATATGGTTATTAAATATGATGTTACCTAATTTGTTAATTAAATATCTGCAAGAAAACAACCAAACTCAGAGCACCCAAACCTGAGTTACAAATATTCTCTTCCATTGTATCAACCAGTTATTTTAGCAAAAGTCTAAGTTTTTGGCTTAGTGATATCTAACAACTCCTGCTTTTAATGTTAATTCCACTGTCTCTTTCTAATTCAAATTTATTTATTTGTATCCCACGTATACTTTTTTAGAAATAACTCAAAGCAACAAATGTATACAACACACGTTGCTTCTGCTATTTCCCCCAGAACAACAACCCTGTGAGGTAAGTTGGGCTGAGAGTGACTGGCCAAGGTCACCCAGCCGCCTTTCATGGCTAAGCCAAGATTGTTTGCTAAGACTGCTGTTAAAATCTTTGTACCACCATCAATCAATGAGATTGGACAATAATTGGTACACTGAGAGTGATATTAACTGCTTTTGGCATAACTGTAATATAAGCCTAATTAAAAGCTGGTAATAAATCCCCTTATCTTTGTATACATTATATGACAACATTTGGCACCAAAAAGATCTATAAATGTTTTATACCTGGTGTTTTGCCGCTTGCCATTTTTAAAATTATCTGTTTAATCTTTACCTCAGATAGTGGAGAAAACTCAGTGAACTTTTATTAATCAACAGTTGGGTCACATGAACATTGCACAGATATATGATGTAGAATGCATTTGAAGATGTGATTATAGAGCTCACTGACAGGCAGAAAAAAAAGGAAGAACCATTTTTTTCATTGGTTTTAGTATACCTTCCATAACTTTAGTGTTCTGCACTTAATTGGTTTCTAGATTTTGCACGAGTCTTACTGAGTATCGTAGATTTTCAAGCATATCTGTCAAAAAGAAGCTAAAAACAAAATTCTGGGTTTA
This sequence comes from Pseudoxyrhopus heterurus, assembly GCA_032468235.1. Taxonomy (NCBI): domain Eukaryota; kingdom Metazoa; phylum Chordata; class Lepidosauria; order Squamata; genus Pseudoxyrhopus; species Pseudoxyrhopus heterurus. The sequence continues at coordinate 50,371 of JANHJO010000683.1, forward strand.
GCTTTCATATTTATTGACATAACAGGGTAAAATCATTTCATTTTAATTATTTTTTAATTAACAGAACTTTTGATAATATGTGTTTTTAGTTTGTTATTTTTCATTATTTTTTACTCATATTATAACATAGATGCTTCACCTTCAGCTACTAAGCCAATTGGATGAGCTTCAGCAGTGATTCTCTCACCTAATGTACTTGTTCATTAAGCTATTATAGGAATAAAGTGAATAAGAAATAGTCACCTTGCACAAAACATCAGTATTTAAGCATCAATGTTATATTTATGTTTCACTGTTGTTGTTACCCGTCTTTTTTCTCAAGGCTTACACTCGAGAGCTGAAATCAATTTGTATTACAAATTATTTGCCTTTAAATGATCCAAGCATTCAAACCAACCAGCAAATTGATTTCAGTTATCCACATACTATGTTGGGTCATATAAACCACAACTCAGTGAATCAGGTCATAATTACTAAGGCTTTGAAGTACTTTGGGTTGAATTCCCCCCAAAAACCCCAAACTTATTTTAGATCATGAATGTCACACCTGCAGCTCTTTAAAGCAGTTGAACTTTTTTCCCCAGGATCATGCAGCTGCCTTTTATAGCCACTGTGTGATCTTAGGAAAAGGAGTGGCTGCTTTAAAGAGCTGCAGACCGATACAGAGTTTGCACACTCCAAAAGTGCACCTATGCAACAATCCAAAGGGAACCTTTCTGGAATGTAATCCAAAATGCTGCACAACTATAATACTCAGGTCAGAGAAGTGGAGCACTTCTTCCTTTTATATTATTACTGAGGAGACCTCAGCCAATATAATTCTGATAGTTTAACTGCTAGAGTTGTATTTTGAGACCTGAAACATTAACTGTTATGGTTGAAGTTCTGTTACTATTGCCATATTTTGTGTAAAATGCATAGGATTGCCAACATTCCTTGACAATTATTGCCAACGTGCCTCAACAAAATGCAAGGGTTCTTCTAAACAAATTCTCTAACTTGTGGAATCTGTCAGCATGCCAAAATTATGAATACATTCTTTGTAGAGTATTGTAGAGAAAATTACAATTTTGGAAAGAAAAATCTATACCTGGTTGCAGCAGTTATTATTCATATGTGTTTTCTGTCAACAATCGCATTGGTTAATTCTTGGAAAAGTGAAATAGGGTGGGATTTGTAATTCATTAGGACACTGTATTATTGTCTGGGATTATATATCAGCATGAAACTTTTAAAAACTACATATTACATAATATGCTAATTATGCTTTTAATTTAGATCAGGGGTGTCAAACTCAAGGCTTAGATCTGGTCCGCGGGCTTCCCTGGGAATAGTGAAGGACCGGCTCTTGGTGCCTCTGCCAGCAAAAACAGAGCTTGGGAGGGCCGTGTGCGGCCTTCCTGAGCTCCGTTTTCACTGGCAGAGGGCTGCAGTAGGCCGGTGAAGCCAAAAATGGAGCTCGGGAGCCTCTTTTCCCTGGCAGAGCGCTCAGACCATCACAGGCACCTCCGACACAAGTGATGTCAAGCTGGCCACGCTCACTCTGGCCACGCCCACCCCGCCACTCAAGGTCAAACACAATTCTGATGTGGCCTCAATGAAATTGAGTTTGACGCCCCTGATTTAGATCATATAGAACCATATTGAGCCCAATAGACTGGGTTTCCCTGTTATCCCTTGAACCATATCAGGGCCATTGGAAAAATATCACAATTTATAATTGTGATAATTATGGTGATGATTCAAGACTATATAATCAATTTTAGCATAGGACAAGTTCAGTAATTTTTAAACCTATTATGTGTCTGGGCATATTAAATTCTTATCTAAATTCTCCTGCTTGAATGCATAGTTGTAAAATCACTCCAAAGGTCTGGCAACAATTAAATGGTCAAAAAAAAAATAGCATTTCTGCTTTGAGACTGATAACAAACCGTGTAATTTTTTTTTAAAAAAATTAAATCCTGCCTTTATCATTTTTATAAATAACTCAAAAGTGGAGAACATATCTAAAACGCCATCCTCCTTCTACCATGTTTCCCTGAAAATAAGATCCAGTCTTATTTTGTTTTGGGCTTGAAAATAAGCATTCGGGCTTATTTTGGGGGGCTGTCTTACCCGCTTACCTTAGGACCACCTCAGTCAAGCCTCCCACACCCTGACACCTATCGCACCACTGCCCAACTTCTGTGGCCGGATGCCACGTGGATAATTGCGCATGTGCTCGTGGCAGGAAGCTGCATGGTGCGTTGTGCCATTGCGCACATGAGTGGTGGCATCGGTGTAATGCAGCATGCGGTGTGCTGCCGCAAGTAGCAGCACTGGTATGATGAGCCAGATGGCTTCCTGCTGTAAGCGGCGGCACTGGTGTGATGAGCTATACTGCCTGCCGCGAGCATCCTGCTTCAAGTGGTGGCTCTTGTGTGACATGCCATGGAGTCTATCGCGATGAGCCACGTGGCGTCCAGCCACAGAAGAAGTTAGGCAGCAGCGCAACAAGTCTTGGGGCATGGTAGGCCTGGCTGCTGTGGTCTTAAGCTAGGTGAGTAAGACATCCCCTGAAAATAAGACCTGGTGCTTAATTTGGGGGCCAAAAAAAAATAAGACTGGGTTTTATTTTCGGGGAAACACGGTAGAAGGGGGAATGAGTTTTAGGTCCACTTTGAGTTATCTATATATATAAAGCAGAGGTTGTAAGTTTGTATGTGCTCTATAGAAATCTTTATTCCTAGCTGTACGTTCGTGAATTTTAACACACAGGTAGTTTTTCACACGGAGAAGGTCCCTGTCGGGGTCCCGAAGCCCAAAACATCCCAGAACACCCCAATCAGCTAGTTTATAAATATAATAAAGGCAGGATTTAAAAAAAAAAATTAAACTGCACAGTTTGTTATCAGTCTCAAAGCAGACATGCTAAGTGTTTTTTTTTACCCATTTAATTGTTGCCAGACCTTTAGTGTGATTTTACAACTATAAAGTGGAGAGAGCACTCAAATAGGAGAAGTCGGACAGCGGCGTGACAGGTGTTGGGGCGTGGGGGGCCTGGTTGCAGTGGTTCTAAGATATGTGGGTGCAGGGCGCATGGGGCAGTTCCACCCCACACCCCACCCTAGCTTGATTTTTATGCATGCATCTTGCCCCAACTTGTACAACCAGAGGGACGGAGTGGGCAGTGTCTTAACTAGGGCTTATTTTGGGGTTAGGGCTTATATTAGGGGCACATGTAAAAATCAAGCTAGGACTTCTTTTGGGGATAAGTTATTTTCAGGGAAACACACGATAGTTCAAGCTTTAATAACTAGAGATTAGCTAGGAAACTTCAAAACATTTAGCAATACATGTTTCTGACAATGTAACAGCAATTCTATACAAAAGAATATTTGTAAATCTTCTCATATTTAAATTGGAATTTTTCAACTTTTTCCTCCTAAGTAGCAATAGCACTTAGACTTATATATTGCTTCACTATGCTTCACAGCCCACTCTAAGCAGTTTGTAGAGTCAGCACATTGCTCCCAATAATCTGGGTCCTCATTTTACTGACCTTTGAAGGATGGAAGGCTGAGTCAACTTTGAGCTGATGTGACTCGAATTCCCAAACTGCTGGCAACTGGTAGTCGGCAGAAGTAGCCTGCTATGCTGCATTCTAACCACTGCATCACCACGGCTCTTGTACTTGCTAAAGTTGTTCTAGAGAAAGTCTAATCCAGCTATGTGGTTATTAAGAGTTGAAACTGATTTGATGGCATCTAATCAAAGTTGTTCTAGTAGTTTTTGAGTATTATAAAATGTGTTTATTGAGAAAACATGCAATATTTTTTGTTACTATAAACCCAATGAATAGTATGAGGAAGGGCTAACAATGATGTTACTAATGTCCCACTAATGTCCTAATATTTCTGACACTTAAACCATTAGTGCTTGACAGTAATCCAGTTGCTTGACAGTGATCAGTTTTTAATTTTGAAGGTTTTCAGAAAATTATACACTATACTGACCACAGATTAGCTTTACAGTTTATTCTGACTGTCTACATTTTGACAAACATATTAGGTTCTGAATAAGATTCTTTTTTTCATATAGTAATAGCTATTTAACGTCTTTTAGAGACATAACAGTACTACAGATTTATTATATATCATTATAACTATTTCTCGTAAATGAGATACGATCTCAGGTCACCATTTATTCAAAAAAATAGAATTGGGCAATCTCACAGGAATGTTGAAGAGTGAATGAAACAACGATTATAGAGCTCAGATATGGCCTCAGTAACTTGAAGAGAGATCTGCATTCTGAAGATTGCATCTTCACAAAATAAATAAATAAATAAAATTTTAAATGAACTCAGATGACATTGATCGAGGTTTGATGCTACTGGTACAATCAGAGTAATAACAAGAAATCTTCAAAGCTAGCCATGATCTAGAAACTTCAGTTGGTATAAAATATGGCAGATAGGTAGGTGTTATGATCTTATTATATCATTTTCATGGGTTTATGGTTCATTTTCAGGGCCAATTCAGAACATGGTTATTAACATTAATTTCTGTCCTTGCTTAGATTCACATTTTATCCAGAGGGAGATTTCTGTTCAGGTGTATAGATGAACTGCAGTAGATGGCCACTCATGCATAGATTTTCTTGGTAGTAATACCAAGTAAAAAGCCAATGGGTAGAACAGAAGATAGAATAAACTAGGTATATTT
>JANHJO010000683.1:100559-112282 GCA_032468235.1 Pseudoxyrhopus heterurus
GAGAAGGTGATGAAAGAGAAGAGGAGGAAGGAGGAGGAGGAAGAGGGAGAAGGTACTTCCTTAAAATAAAAAAAAAAACCCGAGCAACGCCGGGTAATCAGCTAGTTTATTATAATATAAGAGTGTGATTGGGTTCATGAACCTTTTGAGATAGTTAACTACAGTAGTTACTACATTTTTACCATTTCCACAGTTCTGTTTACAGCAGTTAATACGGTAATAGCCCCACATTCATTGATTGATTGAATTTATATCCCACCTTCAAGGAGGACAGGGTAGTCTGTATAACATTTCCTCTTCCAATGTTTCCCCACAACCATCATCTTGTGTGATAGATTTGAGTGGGAAATGATTAGTCCAGAGTCACCCAGTGAACTTCCATGACTGATCGTACACTTGAACTTAAGTTCCCCAATATTAATTCAGTACCTTAAGGTGCTCATTAAGTGTACTACATTCTTGTGCGTTTTATTTATGTATTTATTTGCAATATATTTGGATACAAATTGTCCTGCCCACTTTTGATTTTGAGGAAACTATTTAAAATAGAAAGAGTTTCAGTTCTGAAGGCTAATCAAGATGAGATCTTTAATTGAAGGGGCAGAATGCGGAAGTTTCAAGTTTATGAAGTTGCCTGGAGAATCTCTCCCAACAATGCCAAGGATGATAATGCTTTGGGCTGAAATACCTTCTAAGAATTTCCAATTAATTTTAATAGGATGTCTTTTGAATTTGTTGTTTTAGCACTATCCTCAAATGAGAATTGTCTCAGATGTCTAGTGAGGTCAAGCAAGATGCACAAATGCTGAAATGATAATACCCTTCAGAGATTTTAATATATCACAACATTCTTGTTCTTTTTTGCTGAAGAAGATTAACATGGCTACTCCTTTGGAAATTGTTCCAAATAATGTGGAAGAGAAGCTACTTTGGGAAGAAGCTTGCAATCCTATGGATCAGAATTCATGCTGCTTGGAAACAGGAGTGCACTCTCACCCACCTCTCGCCCCCACAAAAATTGTATTGTTTCATAAGAGCAGCTTGTAGCATCCTTTCAGACTGATCATTTTTCATGGTACAAAGACTAGATTATAAATTAATTAAACCTTTTAAAAACCATACTATTCAATTCAAACTGAGTTGTTTTAGCCTTTTCACACTCAACTAAACCTCAACTGGTAAATAAATAAAATAGGGCTTTGACCAATTATTATTTTTTGTTATTTTAAGAGCCAGTGTACATTTATGGAGCTTCATATAACATAGTTTTTCCAATAAATTAATGTACTAGTAGAAGGCCCCTATGAGATCCAAAACACTCATATACAGATGCTGCAACTTTTGTATTTCAGATTGTTGTGTGGCATGGCAGGGAGATCATCTTTGCTTTTAGATGTGAAAATTATACAAATGGAAAATAGTGTCATTTAAAAAAAAATAGAAATGGCCAGATGATACATTCTGTGAGCTTGATTGCTAAGCCTATTGCTAGTTCCGCTTTTCAGCCTCCTACTTCATGCCTATTGGACAGTCAACAACTGTAAGACACTCTTGAAGCACCCTCCCACCCACATTCCTTTTTTCATATTAATGTAAATTCTCAAAAGCTGCAATGTTGACATCTGTCATTAAGGTTGAACCTCATGAAATGCAGAGTAACTGGTAATGAAGTATCTTGGAACCCCATATTGACATACGTACGGGTGACATCACTGGACTTGCCCCACCTGACTAAAGTAGCTCAGAGTGATATAACAATGATTGGCTTCAACTAGTATTTGCCACCACCTTCTCTTCCTTCCTTAAACCAGGTGTTTAAAGCAAGGCCAAAAGAAAGAAAATGTCTTTTCCTTTCTGTTCAGTGAAAAACACAAGGACAACATAACCTGTAAACCAGTCATCAATCTTTAGAATGCATTACCAGATTACAAAATAAAGTAGCATTAAAGCTGTCTTTTTAAAATGGCATTTGGTGTTTATTAATTCACACAGCAATAAGAGAAACATTAATGGGTTTTAGACTTAAGGATAACTTTCAGATTCAAAGAGGAAATCTAAACAAAAGAACAAAGTACTGATTCTTTCAAAATGGAGATTGAAAATCAGAAGAAAATAGTTTTGAGATTAATTGGGGAAAGTTTTGTCGAAAATAAAATTAAAGCAGTAAGTTTCTGGATATTTATTCCAGAGGAATCTACCTAACTTCACTTCCTTCTTACATTATGGGAGATGCTGGAAATAACATCAGAGCAAACTACTACTCCCTGGAAAGATTCAAGAAACAAAAACATCTCTTGGACTCTACCCTTGCTATCTGACTTTAGGGAGCGATACTCACCATAGTAGAGAGAGGGGAGACTAAACTCTGTGTGCTACTGCCCCAACTGAAGTCTCGAAAACTTACACAGCTAGAGACTCCCATTATGAGATATCTGATTTCAAGGCCATCCTGATTTCCTTAGCACTGTCAGAGTCAGACAAGAGAAATGAATCAAACAACACCTCACAACATCAAAGAGTTCCTTGTAATTAAATTTTTGCTTTCATCATTCCACCCTGTCAAGTCCTGAGTGTGTTTCAGTTGCATATTGGGGATTGTTGTAAAGCATGGGTGTCAAACGTGTGGCGTCACATTGCCGTCATGTGACATATCACAATGTTTTTCCCCTTCGCAGAGCTGGGGTGGGCATGGCCTGCGCATGACGCATCCATCCCACAAGCCACCAGTTGGCCCCCCCTGTTGTAAAGGAATCATATGTACCTATGGTTTATTTTTCTTACTTAAGAACCCACCCGCAGAATCTTAAAACTTACGTTGTTATTTTTAAAAAAATTTGTTGGGAATGCGTAGATCTCTACATAGATTAGACAATTGCCACTCAATATGGTCTAAGATGCTATATTGTTACATTGCAATGCTCATTGTCTAGGCTGAGCTGGCTGAGAATTCTGGGAGTTGAAGTCCACAAATCTTAAAGTTGCCAAGCTTGGACACCCCTGCTCTAATGGCTTTGTTCCTTAGAAATATGCTTCCCTGAATGTTCAGCTTTTAAACAGAGAGAGGAAAAACCCATTGATACATTTTATTCATGGAGAAATGTTAAAAAAACCCATACAAATAAGCTGGTGACAGAATTTAACTGATGTTGGTTGACCTCCTAAGAGCTAAGCAGGATCGGACCTGATTCATACATGGATGAGAGACCACCAGGAAATCCCAAGATTGTAGGCCAGAAGAGAAATTTGGTCAAAAATCAGAAGGCAAACATTTATTTCTTATGCCCAGAAAAATGCATGGACTGGGCTGCACTGTCTCCAGGAACCAAGCTTTTCAAGTCAGTCTTTATTGTTAAATTTTCCTTTATCTAAAAGCTCATTAAGAAATACAATAAACTGGTCCTTGCTTTCTGCTACTGTCATTAGGCTAGTTGACAGAACTTTATTTTTCAACAGGGTAGATTAATAAAACAAAAATGTACAAAGCCATGGAATAATTTTTAAAAGATCCTAATATACAACTGGAATGTACCCTCTGGCTTTTCTGCAGTGGTCCTCCTCTCCTTGTACTCTATCCCTATATCTCAATTAGCACCTAACATGCTAAAGCTATTCGTATCTGAGCAGGATTGCAGATTTCAAAATCCACAGCCAATATCTCTGATCGGCTTTCTCCACCTCTTACCTTTCAGACAGCCTTGGTTCACAGCTCCAAGAATTCTGAGTGAGAAACCTAGGATTGTCAAACCCACCTGAAAGGTATCAGGTTGTGATGCCAGGTTAGTCTCCTTGTCCTCCTGGCTACTCTTGCCCAAAAGCAGGGGTGTTCAACTTCGTCAACTCTTAAGCCTTGTGGACTTCAACTCCCAGGTCTTAATGTTGCCAAGGTTAGACAGTCTTTTCCCTAAAGACTGGAAAGCAGAGCAGGTTTGGACCCGCCCTGGCAGGTGGAAAGGAGCACTTTTCTCCCTACCAGGGACATTTAGTGATCTGCTTGCCAATCTCTTGGTTCTCTGGTGATGTTCCAGATTCCCTCAAGTTTAATGTTTTTCAGAATGCAGATAATGTATATATACTAGTAGGATGGTAGGAGATGACTTACAAAGGGGTTGGCTCCCCACCCTCCTATATTTAATTCCAAAGGCTGCTGAATGCACATTGGTGCTTCCAAAGCAGAATTTAGAGCCCTCATGCTGTCCTTCAGATATGAGTTGCTTCATTTGTCACCATTGCCTCCTGGTGTGTGTGTGTGGGGGGGGGGGGTGGACTATTTTTTTCCAGAGCCTTTTTAGTTCCCCCCAGGCTGCATGAACGTGTGGTGTGTCTTTGAAAGCATTCCTCTGCCTCTCTCTTTCCCTCCCAAGCCTTTGTTAGCAAGCCGATTGGAGACTGGCCTGATTCAAGGTCCAGGTGCCAACCAAGTTAAAGTCCCACCAGGAGGCAATTATTGCCTCTCAGTCTCTTCCTTTGTTCTCCTGGGGCCATGAATTCAGATTGAATTAAACACCCACTTGCCAATAGTTCCTGCTCATTTACAGCAGAAATCTCCACCCAGAAAGGATACCAGGAACGGTTCCTGCTTTCTTCTGAACAGAAGGGGAAGTTCTCCAAAATCCCGCACTGAGTTCAGCCCTGCTGCATCAATTGTCCTAAGATGTTCCTCATGTTGTTGACGTTCTCCCCATTTACACCCAGGGATGGGAAAGGCTTGCAGGCAGTCTCCCTGCCAAGGAACAGTGCTGGCATTTAAAAAAAAAAAATGTAATTGTTCACTCCCACAAGATATATGAGAGTGGGAGGGGATAGGAAGGGAGAATTGAATCATCCTGCTGAATTAAAGTGGTCAAATTTCTTAATCGCTTAAAAAAAAAATAAGGAAATTTATGTTTTATTTTCTAGGAAGGGAATCTGTGTGGTCTTGCACTACTCGGTTCTCTGGCTCAAGCCCCAGACAACTGCAAACTTATTCATTGAGCTTGCTCCAGACAATACTGGCAATGGGCCTCTGTCACAGCTTTCAGGGGCATTAGCAGCAATGCCGCTAAATTGATGTTTGGAAACTTGCAAGCTGGCTTGAAATTATTCAGAGGACGGGCACCCTGTTGCTCTTAAGCTGAGCAATCTATAAGCCCCTGCAATGCAGGTGCAGCCTGCTAAGCCCACTTGGTTGCCTGCAATTAAGAATCTGAGTCTGGGGATTGTCTGAAGCTGCTGGGCTGGGAAAACTGCTCAGACAGCCTCGGTCTGGGCTGTCTCACACCCAGAAGGAACAGCAGCCCAGGAGGGAGGCAGCCGTTTATCAAGGGGCAACTTAGTCATGGCAGGCAGGGAACCAGCCACTTCCACCCACCCAATTGGAGGCTTTTTTCAAAAATGTACAATTGGGCTGGATCATTCGAGCATGTTTCATTGTCATGGACAGCATCATCAAGAAGTAACTTTTATTAACTGATATTAACACACCACACACTGGCAAACCAAACAGCATTATTACATCTCATCCTATGCAACATAGAAAAACTGGCTCGTATCAAATAATTAAGGGCCCCATTAATAAGGAAGTCCTGTAGCTGGTTCAGCTTTTGCCACATATTCTTCAGTTGGCCATAGGCAAAGCACAGATAGGCATGTCCCACTTCTATCTTCTGTACAATATGAGCAATATTGTCTTAAAGGCATTGCAAGTAAGTTCTATCCTAATGACTCACTAAAATCTTGTTGATTTCAGTAGGTTTACTCTTGTAGCAACAGTTGAATCCAGAACTAAATTTCACAGAGTGATAACAAGTAAGATTATATAGCCACCCAGAGTCTTGTGGCCATCTCCAATTAATCAATCAATCAATCTTGCCTAGAAAGACATCCCGGTTGATTCTAAAACAATAGATTGGGATCCAGCCAGTTTTAATTTTTATAACCTAATAATCAATTTGTCCATGGGTTACTTTAAATGGCAATCTTTACATCTGTATTTATAAAACTAATTATACAAACACGCATTCCATTTTTAAAAATTATTTACAGCAGCAACTTTGTCAGGATGTCTACTATGAGAAAAAACGCAAATGTGATTATTTGGAGATGGTTTCTTTAAAAAAAAATCCAATATCACAATACCCTTATAAAAACCTGTAGCATAATACCATTAGAAATATTGTGCACTGTCCCTAAAAAGATTATCATAGAGCTAGAACATCATTCAGATCATCACAATTGTAAAGAAAGTGGAGCAGTGCACGTGTGTGAAAAGGTCTTAAGGTTGAGTTTTATTAACTCAGGGAAAAAGGGGGACATGCAGTTATATGGTAGAGCATATAAAATGATTTATAGTGTGATTGGGGGAGTGTTTTATTTCTCTGTCATAATATTAGAACCAGGTCATGCAATGAAGCTGAATTATGGGAGATTCGGGACAGATAAGAGAAAGTAATTCTACATGCAATGCATAATTAAAGCCATATAATATCATGATGGCCCTCAGTTTAGACAAATTCAAGATGATAAGCAGCTATATATTATACAGTGCTTATATATTGTTTCGTTTATCAGAGTAATATATACCCTCCATTTATCATCTGGGGGGTGGGGAACGTGTGAGAATGAAGTGGCATTGAATGCTTGAGAGTTGATTTCACATAGAGACTCAGCTGGTCATTGTGCAAGAGAACATTAGGTTTCAATTAAATTTTGCAGACCTCTTGTTCTCCAGTTCCCTCTGAAAGCATATTCAACTTTCAGCCTTCTCATGAAAGTTTGCATCTACAGCAAGAGTAGGTGAAACATCAGCAACCTACTGCTAGCCCATCGTACTTAGGATGGATCCCTAGCGTGGTGTAAGAACATATGCTTTGTCTAGAACAGTTCAAACCCTGGTGACATCTCCCCAAATTCACCAAATTGCCAATGTTATAAAAGATGGGGACGAGATGATGTGAATTGCTAATCAGAATCAGCCATACTGAACAAATGGACAGGTCAAATGTAAGCCATGTAGCTTTATGTTCTTCTACAAGATGCTGATTGCATTCTGCTCCTCTGAGAATATTTATGGACATTAAATTCAAGGATAAATAAACCAGCTACCCCATGCTTAAATAGGGCACGAAACGTGCAACCCAGGGCTGCACATTTTTCTCAATGATGGCTGAACCCTGGGCTAGAGGGACTCATTTCTTCCTATCAATCAGCTTACTGACCAAATGTGATGGAGAGATTCCAGTGAGAAAAATAATCCTTTTGTGCCTGCTGCTGACCCCAGGAATAGCTGCCCAACAGCCCAGCCCAGCCATATCCCCCAGTGCTCCCTGCTCTTGAAAGGGAACTGGGAATTCCTTACTATCTTGAAGCCTGCTGTCACAAGGACACTGCAGGCAAGATTAGGGTGGGTTTTTTTTCTCCAGCACACCAAGACTGGATGTTTGTCTGCATTTCTCTCTTGTCATCCCATCTCCAAGGAAGCTCCCTCCAATCTCCCCACCCCCAAACCTTCACTTTCTAAGAAGGATGCGACCTACTGAGCTATTCACACCAGTTAAATGAGAAAAGAGGGTTGATAAAGCACATGCTAGGAGAAGAGAAAGAAAAAGAGAGCGGGAGGGAGGAAAGAAAAGAAAAGGAAGAGGGGGAAAAGAAAGAAAAGAAAAAGAGAGGAGAAGAGTTGATGTTTTGACTGTGAAGCTGTTTTTGGGTTGTGAAATAAAAAAAAAGAAAAGATTATTTCTTCCTCTGCTGCCCATATGCATATAGGTACCCTTTTCTCAGATCCAAAGAATGTCACAGCTGCAATCCCACTGCTAATCCAATTTTCCCAAACAAGTATTTTACCTACTCTTCTCCCCTCCCTTCTCTGCCACCTCTGCCTTCAGATGTCTACTGGACTGCCTTTCTTCAACAATCCAGCGTATTTTTCCAATCTCAGTTACAAGAAGGCAACATTTCCTCAGAGCAACTTGCAATCTTTGGTTTTGCTTTCCTGAACGACATGAATGGCCGAAGGAAAAGGATACAAGGAATCGCCTTTGCCCAGATGAGTACTCAAAGGAGAGGTAGAGACCCCCCATAACTGACAGACGGGAACTTTGCCAATAAAACTTGGCTCTCAGTTGTAGTAACCAGCTGTAGTTGGAGCATGGGAAATACACAACCAGTCAAGCAATGGGCACATTTAGAAAAAGGTTAATTTCATTGGGAGAAATGGAATCCAATGGAATTTCAAGTCTTTTTGGAGGCAGTAATTGAGGCAATTGTATGAATAACTGTTAAAAGCAAACTAGCACTGGAGACCTGATTAAGACTGGTGGGGAAGTAGGGGAGCACTGACCTTCTGCTCTCCTCTCCCCCTCCCATAAATCCTGACTTAGACGGGGGACTTACGTTGACACTAGAGGTGCAATATGGCCTTTGAGCTTAAGCCTGTGCGTGGGGTCACTTGGTCCCACTTCCTGGTTCCAAGGAGACCTGCTCTTTCTCCATCCATGATTTTTTATGGGAAGACTGATCACATTCAAGCAAGTGGGTCCTGTGATGGTAGAGTAGGAACTAATGCCCAATATACTTCCATCAAACAATCGATCTTTTCTTTGGCAGAAGTTTTTGTCCTGCTTCCAGACTATAAAAACATTTTAAAAAACAAACCATCACTCTTGCTTATTAGGCGGCTACGTCCAGATTGTTCTGTTGGCAAAAATACAGAAGTAGTTGGCCCCTGCCTTTTTCTGCCATCGTTTGCTTTTCCTTTGAGGTTCCTGCTATACAATGAAGCCCAGGCAACTGATACAATATCACATTTCCCCACTTTATTTCTTATTTTTACTCCTTTCCATGCAGCACTCTAAATGGCAAATGTTGGGTTTTGGAAGTAGATATCTGGAACTGGAGGTTGGTAGTAATAGTTTAATAAAACAAACAAATGTAAATATAGCAGGTGCACATTTGTTTGTTTGTTTGTTTATAAAATTTATAAGTTGTCCATTATACCTCAAGGTAACTGGTAAATCTTTTTGGCCTATTTTGGTATGTCCTTCAAATACTAACCCCCTATCGATGATACAGTTTTCACAGGAGTTATTACATTACAACTGATAGCAACCGTTTTATTGCTGATATCTGCTAACTTTCTAAACCAGGTAAAGGCAGCTTAATATCAATGTTACTAATGTCCACAACTAGTTTTGTAGCTGAGACCTGATAATTATGATTAAAAGAACTGATTTTGTTTTCTGTTTGGAACTAAATTCAGAATCCTGAATGTAATATCAACTTTGATTTGAAAATTAAAATCAATAAAACAAGTTGCTAGACTTCAAGCTTGGGGCTGTGAAGCAATATTCGAAGACATCTTGAAAACAGGAAGTGAAGGATTTGAGGTAGGGGGAAAACATGATTTCCTATCTAGGTAAAAACAAAAATGAAGCAAATTGTGTGTGTCTGTATGTGTGTGCGCGCGCGCATAAAACAAGCTTGCTTACAATATTTTCAAGAGAATAAGTAAAATTAATTTTTTTATTATAAATGATAACAATTTATTACAATATTGGGGTGAAAAGGTAATAAATTCTTTTTGAGATCCAGTCATGGCGATGGCATTTCAAGAATAATCTGGTAATGGCTGTGAAGGTTACTCTCCAGGTAAAGAAGGAAGATGCTATCCATTAAGACACTTAAGATTCCACACCTTTATTTAATCATCTAATTTGAAGCAGGAAAAGTTAGTGACTTTTTCAATGTGTTCTATGTGGAAGCTATTCTACCTAGTACTGTTGTAGTAGATAATGAAAGTGAAAATGGACTTCTGACTATAACTTCGAGTAAAGTGTGTGTTCTTGGGGGATTTTTGGTAATAGACAGCTACTGTAGTATCAGTTTTGTATTTTGGTCTTTTCTATTGTTTTAGGGATAGAGAACCTCTTCTGCTATAGCTCTCAGCCATATTCTCCCCTAATTTGTTGTGTGTGGCTGGACCATGTAATTAGTTTACACTTCAACATATTGTATAAACCAAGCTTGACTCATTGAATAAACCATGATTCAGCTGACCTTTCCACGGCCCATAATGTATGCCCAGGCATATGGGGTTTTGAGTTCTCAATTTCCTGACAACCCACATGTAGGCGTCAAGTAAGCAGAACCCACCTCACAAGGTTGTTGTTGTGGGGAAAATGGAAGGAAGGAGGAAGAATCTTTGCCACTTTGAGTTACTTATAAAAGTTATAAATGCAGAATTAAAATCTAATACAAAACAAATACATACATATGTATTCCCAGGCAGTTAATGCAAAGGAAAATGCTAAGAATGTTTGAATGACAGATGAATGTAGGATAAATCGGTCTTAGAATAGTTACTTCTTTCTTACCTATAAAAAAGGAATAGGAAATTCATGTCTTGCAGAAGAGGTATGCCAGAAATTACTGTTTGTCTGGCTAAGCTGGGAAAGTTAAAAAAAATAAAATAAAGGCTCAGCAGAAGGTCTGGACAAACCACATTTCCAATCCTGCACAGAGTCAAGTTTGACTTGAGGGCGTCTATTTGATCTGCTCTCAAAGAATAGATCATTCAGGTGGAACCGAGAGAAGACAGAGATTCTCCACTGGCTTTTGAAATGGGAGCTATTTGGTAGTGACCTTCACAGAGGTGTTAAAAGTGTACGGGAGAGGGATGAAGAAGGGAAAGAGGAGGAGAAAATGAGGTCCTAATATCACATTGAGCTGCTAATCTCGGGCTCTTAAAGGAAAAGACTGATGTGACTCCTGCTCCCTTATTTACGTACATCATCCCAGATAATCCCTTTGGTCTTGAGCAAGATTCCTTGCCCCAAACCTAGAAATATAGATTGAACTTTGTCACTGAGAAGCCAAATGCTAAAGTTATTCAGAGGGAAGGAAAGCTAAAATTATGAAAGACATGGAAGAAGTGGGGGGCAAAGTCCAAACTCGAGCTGAGAAGCAATAGCTAGCATGACTAGCAACACTTGGACTAACATCTGGGTAGATAGGAAGTGTAGCTCTGGGGGCTGGATCTATTAGCAAAGGAGGAGAAAGAGAGCCACAGCTGCTGTTGCACAAATAGGGAAAAGACAATGGGTCTAGGGGGGATGGGAAATAACCCCACGTCAATAAACCATTTGTCAGGGTGTGGATCATCAACACATGGCCAAGATATGGGGAGCAACCAGGCAAGAGGGAAAATAAAACAAAGTTATGTTTGCATTATTTAACAAGTAAAAATTAAAATGTAACCCAGTAAAGAACAGATGGCAACAGTTATATGAAAAGCACATTTTAAGATCAGTCTAGTAACTTGTCAGGTGGTAAACTTGTCGCTTCTCCTGGGAGACCGTTGTCCAGGTATATCTTTGCAGAGCCCATCAGCTTCAGATCGTCCTACTGATTGTACTAAATTGCCATTCAAGACCAGTAGTCCTCCCTGGATCCATTCCTGGAGTACCAGAATAAGGGTGAAACAGAGCACAGCCTTCTACCTCTGAGATGTTTTGGGCTTCATCTCCCATAATCTCCAGATGTCCGTGCTGACTAGGGCTTGCTTACTTGATCTATTTATGCAATTGTTCTACCCAGTGGTGGGATTCAAATTTTTTTACTACCGGTTCTGTGGGCGTGGCTTGGACATGTCTGTGCAATCGGCCAATCAGAGGTATTTGCTGGTTCTCCGATCCAATCAAAATTATTGCTACCGGTTCTCCCGAACCTGTCAGAACTGGCTGAATACC
>JANHJO010000683.1:163868-175568 GCA_032468235.1 Pseudoxyrhopus heterurus
AAGCACTGACAGTGAAAATTAAGAAGGCCTCTATGGTATTTCATTAAGCAAATCTCCACTGTAAGTTTAAAAGCAACATGAACTGAAAAGACTGGGGCGGGGGGGCGGGGGAGGAGGAGATCCTATCAGTCATTGGAAAGGAGTTTACCCGTCTGCAGTAAGCTAAAACCTTTGGCTCAACTTCCGTTCAACATCTGGTTTAGCAATTCCTTGAAAAACAACACAATATTCCCTGCTGATTGCAATGCAACCACACAAACTGCTTCAACGCTGCCCAAGAGCAGGAAATGCCCTGCTGAGCGGCAGACCTAAACCTCATGTATGTCCAGTAGATTTCTCCCATGCCAGGCTGTGAACGTTCCCTTAATCCTTCATTCATGCTCTGAATCCATTTTCCCCAGACCAGTGAGAGGGCGATTTTGCAAGAAGTGGGAACTATATAGGAAAGCAGAACATGAGCGGTAATAAGAACTAGAAGCTTCATGCAGCCATCAATTCCTGCTTCATGGTTTGATGCTGAAATCAAGGAACAGACTGCATAAGATAGTAAAATTAAATATATAATAGAACGTAGGATAGGAAAGGGAGCAGACATGTAGACCACATTTTTATCAAAGAGTTTAAATTGCCCAATGTTTTAGGAATCTCAGGTTTAGAATCCTCAGAGGCATTCACCTGTAGATGTAGAATTGCAATGTGCCAAAGAGCATTATTAGCAAACTCCTGTGCATTCCAGGGCACTGGGGAGAAAAGATACGATGTCCTGGAATAACAGTAGGCCAGTGGGAGAAACATTGTGCAAAAGAACAGATCAAGAAAACAGATGCCCATGGGGAAGAATGACAGTAATGAGGAAGACTGAATTGCTATATTATTTAATTTTAAACTAAGTAGCCAAATCTCCCATTCATGCTTGCAACACAGTGAAGCATCAATCAAATCACACTTCCCTGGAGCCCTGCTTCTTCTCCATTTCACCTTTGTTCCTTTCCCTAACTAGACTAACCAACTACTTGCTAACCCTAACCCTATCATCACTAACATTTTTTCTTTAAAATGGTTCAGAGGTGAAAGATAGTGTTTGATCTATGTTTGAAAATTCTTCACCAAATTGAGAAATAAATCAACATGAGAAAAGAGAGAGAGAATGTATCTTAATACTAGCAAACTATCAAGAAAAAAATTATAAGCCTTGGTTTTCCCTTCTCCTTTATTAAGCCTATTTTTCTGAAAATTAGTCGCTTCCCCAATTGATACAGAAAATATAAATTTCTTTGACTATCTGAATGGTACCTTTTGTTTTCAGCATTAACTGTTGGCCTGTCTGCTTCTCCAAATAGACTGAAGGGAAGAGGTCATAAGTTTATGCCTTAATCTGTAAAAAAAATTACAAACATTTTAAAAACTAATTAAATTTACCATTATAAAATCTCTATAAGCTATTTTTCAGACATGCTGTTGGAAGAAAACAAAATATGTATTTGCTAAAGTGGTAAAGTGGCTTTACATTTCAATTCTTCCAAACATTTCCATTTAAGAGACATTATTTGTGTTGCGTTTTTGGAAAGGTTAAAGTTCCGATGAGAAACTCAGCAAAAACAGTAAAGTAAATGGCTTTATTTCTGAAGTATGCCATTAGCTACACTTTTTTCCCTTTAAAGAACTGACATCATGCCATACAGTCATTCATCCATGTATTCACTGATGGGGGAAGGAAGTCTACATTATACATATACATGGGTGGGTGGGTGTGTTAAGCTAATTTTGCACACTAAGGAAACTATCATCAATGCACCATTTCAGTTCTGTCCTAGTTGGATTTTTTAAATGTTTAGTTCAAGCAGATACTTAAACCAAGAATGGTTATTTTAACTAGTCTTTAGTAGTAGTAATAGTAGTAGTAGTATATAGATTGTTTGGCCATGAGGATGTTTTTCAAAATTCAAAGGATTTGTCTCTTCCAAATGTTTTGACTACAGCTCACATAATCCCCTACTTGTCATGCTGCTTAGTGTTATTGGCAGGTGTCATCCAAAATAACAGGAAGACACCCTTGGTCTTAATTATTAAGAAAACAACAGCCTAATTAAGGCAATGGCCACCTTCCAAAAGGCAGCAATGTTAATTCTACCATGTTTTCCAAGTGCCCTGGATAAATTTCTCCCCCTTGGCTACAATTGATATCCCTTCAAATATTGTTAATATTGTGTATGTTCCTATCATAACAGGGAAAATTGAGGAAGACACTTATTAAAAAGAGGCACCAACACATGTGGCATTGTTTTTATAGTCATTTGGTATGTTGATGTGAAGCTTAAATTGGAGTCAAACTTCATTTGCTCATGTAGTTAGAGTGAAATGCAATCTGGCTTTGTGCTGCAACTTCAGTGGTAACCCATTGCTGAAACAATTAGGCAAACTAATCTCATCAGAAGGATTTTTGTGTTAGCTTTTTTATTATACTTTGGTACCATTTCCTGACATTTCTGGACAAGTATCCATACAAAGTCCAGAATACTAAGAGTTCTGCAAATATCCTTTTTCTAAGAACAATTTTACCAACCCTATTTGAACAAAAGTCCAGCTATTTCCGTGTCATTATTTTTCTTACTCTAATTTCTGAGATATTTCAGTACATGGTCAATCCATCTTACTCAGCAAAGGCATATTAGTATATAGAGCAGGAATGCTATTAGATAATTGTTGACTCTGGATTCAGGAAGGCTATTCCAAGGTCTGCATTATATAAAAATAATTTCTATCTCTACTCTGTAGACCTTTGCAGTCTCAATGAAGTGATGGTAATATCTACCAACTTATTGTTTTGAGAGGTCTAATCCTGAAGATGAAACTCAAATACTTTGGCCACCTCATGAGAAGGAAGGACTCCCTAGAGAAGAGCCTAATGCTAGGAGCAATTGAGGGCAAAAGAAGAATGGGACAGCAGAGAATGAGGTGGCTGGATGGAGTCACTGAAGCAGTCGGTGCAAGCTTAAATGGACTCTGGGGGATGGTAGAGGACAGGAAGGCCTGGAGGAACGTTGTCCATGGGGTCGCGATGGGTCGGACACGACTTTGCAACTAACAACAACAAAAAGCCTGAGGAAGGAAGCTGGCTTTTCCACAAGAGAGGAGGACAGAAGACATCACTGTTGTAACATCACAACAGAAAGAGGCTGTATTCCAGCATAAGTCTGAGTGGTTGGAGGAATGTGATGCTGTGGTTGGTGTCAGGTTTCTCCTCTGCAGCCAACTTGGCTAGAAGCACCTCGCCTCTTGAAACATAAATGGGATAATCTCCCACAGAGAAGCATGGGAGATGGGGCATTAAAACCTTGTGCCAAATTCCATTTTCAGGACAAAATCTGGGCCTGTGTTAACAGCTGTATACTATCATGCCATACCTGAGTTCCCCCACCTCCTTTTCTCTCCTGCATAGAGGTTTTGGGTTTATTAACTGGCATTGCCTATTGCCTGTGGATAAATCATATTCTACATCACAGTTAACAAACCACAATATGTTTGTCTAAGCCAAAGCAAACCATAAATGGCTTTGAGTAATGGCCTGGTTCATAGACCATGCTAAAACAGAGCATGGTATGATGTTGGATTAGCAATTACAGATTATAGTTCACAGATGGCGGTTTAGTATGTTGTACGAATACACCTGTTTGTTCTTTCTTTCTTTCTTTAACATATTTCTACTGTACCAGAATTTTAAAAAAAATGTTGATGGCTCGCATGGAATAAATAATACAGATACAATATCGATGGTACCATCTAAAAGTCAGAAATAAACAGGGAAGAATAATATGCATCTTAAGTTTTATATTTATGTTAGCAAAGTGGAACTATAGGACAGGGTCAGATCCTGTTGCACTCATACTGTACTCACCCAACAAACTGAACTAGAAGCCCATCAAGTTAGTGTTATGTGCTGTGTGAATTCTGCCATTATGGCTAACTTTCAATGCTGTGCAAACCCAGTACAAACACAAAGCTAATCCATGGATATGTATTTTCAAAAAGTACATTGTTTCTGAAGTGCTTGAAAACAGTAACTGCAGCATATGACATGGTAGAACATGAATAACTTAATGATTACAAATAGAAGCAAATACCATATATGCAGCTTGGGGTGAACTTTGAAATTCTTGGTGCTTTGAGCATGGTAGCTTTCTTGCAGATGTTTCATTACCCAGCTAGGTAGTATCTTCACTGAAGATGTTATCTAGCTAGGCAATGAAACGTCTGTAATGATTACGATTTATTTGTAAAATGCATGGAAAGTTTTATGAATTTGAACAATATAGAGGACTCACTCAGTTCACTACCAATATCTGCATCGGCTAGCATTCTCTTCCATTTATATTAAGAGTCTTAGCAAGTTAAGTCTCTTTTGTATATCACATAGGAAGAGAAACGGGGGAAATAAGCAAAAACCTAAACAAATCATGGAATGGATTAACACAATGAATGAATTCTGTAAACTGTACTTTGCTGCTATGATTGAATCTGCAATCTACTCTCAGGAATTTTATACTGTGGAGAAATGGAGTTGCCAAACTAAAGGCTAGGTGAAGAGAGAAGTGGTTCAGAAGCAGGATTGGCCACACAAAATAGGAATTGTCCTCTGCTGGGGGGTCTTCAAACAGAAGTTGGATGGTCACCTTTCAGGGCTGCTGCTGGGGATCCTGTGCTGGGCCAAGGGTTGGACCAGACCATCTCTCCAACTATGTCAGGGGTGTCAAAACTGGCGGCCCACGGGCCAAATGCATCACATTTAGAAGCTCTTGTTGCATTGCTGTTCTTCAGAGGACTTACTGCTTTCTATTTGAAATGATCTTTGAACTGTGCCACCTGCCTTCAGCTTGGTTTTACCTGTTTCTTGGAAGCAAATGGAACTGTGTTAAAAAATATTGCCCTGTCCACAACCAACTGTACCCAGCACATCATATTTGGAGCAGAGGTATTCTGAGGAAGAGAGATCCACAAGTTTGAGGAAAGATCTTGCCTTTCTGTATCCTCTGTGCTACCCAAACTAAGTTAACAGTTTGGACAATATTTGATATCAAATTGCAATAGGCATCTTTCCCTATTTGGCCTGGTGATCCTATTGGTGATGACACAGCCAGGGTGGCTTTCTTTAGAATCGTGTATAAAAATTAAATAACCTCAGTCACATTTCTGAGAAGGAAGTTATGTGAAGATTGAGGTTTGTTCAATAAGTATTTCCATATAATGATTTTACTCTGGGAAGTTTTTAATTTTCTCTTTAGAGAAAAGATGGAACAATTTGTCTTTATCTCAGATAGAATGTTGAAAGTTCTGAAGTTATTAACATGGACCACAAATCCCTCCATGAACTTTTATTGGAAAGCATGAAAATGAGTTTGGTTGGGGACTGTTTTTCCTTCTGCCTGATCACCTAGAAAACTCCAGATTTTCTTATAACCTGGAATATTATTAGTTCCTACCTCTCACAATGGGAAATGCAGTTCATTTTCCCTTAAGCACTCCTTAAGCACTTTAAGCTGAGAGATACAGAGGTTACACAATCTCCTGTCCTAGTTCATAAATTTACTCATATCTATGGACCTTTGGGGATCAGATGTTTTGCATAGGCAAAACGGTCATGGATCTCTTTTGAGGGATGGAGTAGGATTTGAATATATGCAGGTTTGGATGATGGATCATTATTAAGACAGGGATTGCTTCAGAACAAAGGGATTCAGTGGTTCCTCAGGTGTGGTCTGGGAACTGCTGGAGATCCATAAGGGAAGCATACATGGTCCCTGGTGCAGCAGAAAATAATTTTAAAATAATAATTTTGGCCATTGGTCTTGCTCAAAATCTTACAAGGTCGCACAATAAACCTTTAGTAGTCACTTTAAAGTTGGGCTCCTAGGGAGCCAACTGAGAAGAGACTCACGTTTGCCAGGTTCTGATCCCTTGTTTATGCGGTGGGCCTCAGACGCTTTTGAACATGATCATGGTCTGTATGAAGGAAAAGACTGAAAATTTTTGACCTGATCAAAATATTCTAATCCAGGACCCCAAGTCTCTTTGCTCTCCAGTCTTGTTGAGATTTACATCTCTTAGAAACTCATCCAGGATGAGATATGTAGGCAAGGATGGATGCCATTGAATTGTTGCCCAAATCAGTGTAAGGTTTGGGGTGGTACCTGGTCTTAAAAAAGTTGCCAGTGGCTCAACCTGGCTCAGAGACTATATGGACTTTCCCACCTCAAAATTCTGCAGATCTGGGCTCATTGCAGATCATTGCAACATCACTGTGGTCATGTGATCAAAATTTGGATGCTTGGCAACTGGCATGTATTTATGACAGTTGCAGTCTCCCGGGGTCATATGATCCCCTTTTGCAGCCTTCTGACAGGCAAAGTCAATGGGGGGGGGGAAGCCAGATTCACTTAATAACCACATTACTAACTGAACCATTGCACTGATTCACTTAACAACTATGGGGAAAAGATCATAAAATGGGGCAAAAGTCATTAACAACTGTCTTGCTTAGCAGTGGAAATGTTGGGGCTCCATTGTGGCTGTGAGTTGAGGCTCACCCATGTGTTGGACTAGGACTAGAGAAACCCAAATTCAAGTCCACGGTCAACCATAGAAGGTGGAGGGTGATCTTGAACTGATGATTGTCTCTCAGCTCAATCACAACTTCATAGGGTGATTATTAAAGAGAAAAAATGGAGGATGGAGAACTGCATCTATTGTCCTAGAAGCTTCTAGACCATTGGTGTCAAACTCGTGTCGTCACATGATATATCGGGACTTTCCCCCCCTTCGCTAAACTGGGCAGGGGCGGGGCCAGCACGTGACACATCCGGCCTGCGGGTTGAGAGTTTGACAGCCCTGTTCTAGAGAAAGTTTTATTTATATCTTACAAATAAATAGTCTATGTGTACATAAAAGTTTGTATTTGTCCGTGTGCATGTGTGTGCTCGCATGTTCATATCTGCCTCTCAATCCATCAGTGTGGATGCATTCAAGCACTAAGCGTGAAAGCTACTTCATAAGTTTAGGGAACTGTTTTCCTTCTCTCCGAAAATAATGAAAGTGAAGAGGTGAGTGGAGAGTAACTTGACTATTCTAAAAACATTCCATGTCTTCATTTGAAGATTCCTATTTTTAGAGCCCCGGATGCCTTTCTAAAAGGCTATAGATTACACTGGCTTTTCCTACAGGGACAATTTATGTTAAAGTACTTGGCATTTCAGACTGCACCACTGGAAAGACCTGTAATATTGCATGTAGGAAGGGACAGAAGTGCCATCAATCAATCCCTGCTGCTGCTGCTTTTTCTATTTTAACGTGCCATTTAGCATTATGCCGGGATGCAAGCAAAAACGGATTTTCACCTTGAGTTGTGACTTTAAGAAACCACTCGCATTTAAAGTCGAGGGAATAATAATAATAGTAAAGGAGGGGGAGGAAGCCTTAGCAACCAGGTTCCAGGGTCTAACAAACAGAGATGTGCTTCTTTTACCTGCAGAATGTTTTTTTTCCCCCCGGTAGAAAAACATATATAGCTCAGTTGAATTTAAATAGGGAAGAGGGGGAAAAAAAAAGCAGTTGGTTGGCTTAGAAGTCTGAAGGCTTGGCTTCTGCTTATAAATCCAGCTCTGGTCTGTGTGGGGCCTTCTGTAAAAAGAAAAAACAAATCTTTCCCCCTCTCTAAGCATCTATGTAATGGAGGGCTGTTGTTAGCCTCTCATTAAAAGAAAAACTCCAAAACACTGGCTCTTGAGGCAGTGGAATACTTTACAAGCTCTAAACCTAATATTATACTTGTTTCTTTTCTCATGTCTAGTGATGGGATCCCTCCTTACAGAATCGGGAGCAAGAAGCAGCTCCAGAGGGAAATGCATCGCAGCGTCAAGGCCAACGGGCAAGTTTCTCTACCTCACTTTCCGGTAAGTCCTTTTGGAGTTGTTGATGAAGCCTTTTAAAAAGCATGCATTCATTTGGTCCATAGAGGAATGAATTCAAAGGCCGCCTAGGCTGCGGATTGATAGTTTTGAATGCAGGTAGTCCTCGACTTACAACCCTTTGTTTAGCAGTCATTCAAAAGTGACACCGGCAATTTAAAGATTCCCCACCCATACGACTATCACGGTCGTGTGATCAAAACATGGGCACTTGGAAACTGCCATGGGTTTACCATGGTTGCCGTGTCCCGGGGTCATGGGATTCCTATTTGCGAATCTACCCAGCCAGCTTCCAGTAAGCAAAATCAACGGGGGGGGGGGTGCACTTAACAGCCATGTGATTCACTTAACAACGGCAGGGTTTGCTAAGCAACTGTGCCGACAACAAAGGTCCATGAAATCAGACACAACTCACTTCACAGCCACCATGTTTAGCCATGGAAATTCTGGTCCCGATTGCGGTCGTAAAATGAGGACTATCTGTAATATCATTTTTATCAATCTGCTTCTATTGGGATTTATGTGCTTGTCTTTGACCCAACTCTTTCTTGCCACCTTACCGAATGGCGGTAGGCTATGAATATTGCAAAATAAAGAATGACAGAGATTGTGATTCCCTGTTGTAAGGATAACTGGAAAGATAATTTCCTAAAATGATAAAATAGTACTCCTTTCCTCTTCCCACCTGTTTTACTAATGTTGCTTAGATGTATTGGATTTGTTTTATCTGCCACAGAGAAATTCATTTTGCTCTGGAGCAGGGGTCTCCAACCTTGGCAACTTTAAGACTTGTGGACTTCAACTCCCAGAGTTCCTCAGCCAGCTTTAAGTCTATAAGTCTTAAAGTTGCCAAGGTTGGAGACCCCTGCTCTGGAGGATGTTGGCCCAAGTGCTACTCAAAGTATACCGGATCTAAGAATCTGCTTTGTGCTAAGCCAGCCTTTGGGGCACCAAGCCCTGGTTGTGGGGGGATTGACAATCCCATCCTGCACCCCTTTCTGAGGACAGTTTCTTTCCTCTCCTGTTTGAGTGAGTGGGATAAAGAGAAATAGGGTAGCGCCCAGAGAGAAAGAACAGATATACAGGTAGCCCTTGAGTTATCGACCACAATTGAGCCTAGAATTTCCATTGCTAAGCAAGACAAGTGAGTCTTGTCCTATTTTACGACCTTTCTTGCCACCGTTGTTAAGTGAATTGCTGCAGTTGTTATGTTAGTAACACGGTTGTTCATTGAAACTGGCTCTCCCCCATGGACTTTGCTTGTCAGAGGGTTGCAAAAGGCGATCACGTGACCCCGGGACACTGCAACCATCATAAATACATGCCAAGCATCTGAATTTTGATCATGTGACCACAGGGATGTCCAGTTGTGTGAAAAACAGTCATAAGTCACTTTTTTCTGTGCCATTGTGACTTCGAACAGTCACTAAATGAAGGGTTGTAAGTCAAGGACCATCTTTGTAAGTTGACTTCCATAGAATACAACATAAGAATTCTTACAGAGAGAGAGAGAGAGAGAGAGAGGGAGAGGGAGAGGGAGAGAGAGAGAGTTATACTACTGTATACTTTTCGAAGAGATTCCCAATTGGTTTGGAAATTCTTCCTGGTATTTGGACCTGAACATTTTCCTTTCCGCTTTTCCCCTTCTCTCTTTTTTAGAGCTATGGAGAACATCTACAGGGGAGGTTTAGAATCTGCCCTAAGATGAGATCAATGAAAACATGACTTGGACTCCTGACCCAGCTTGGGAGTTTCTGGAAGCATCTGGCTAGCAGCTATTAGTGGGGAAATGTTGGGCTGAGATGATTGTTGGCTGAATCCGCCAGATGTCTTGGACGATAAGTTCCAAGATTCCTAGCCAAAGGCTGGCCTGGATGATTCCTTTCCCGAAGGCTCTGGGTCTGACATGAGACTGCCTTGCGGGTGTGTCATTCGTGGATAGATGATTGGTAGAACTGGGCTTGTTTTATCCTGCATCTTTGCTGCTGCAGGACCGTTCTAAAATGCCTGCTTCCTCCCTCTGTTAAACCATGCGCTGGATCGGCTTGAGGGTGGTAAGAGAAAGGGGGGGTTGGAAATCCTCTTGAATCTCACTGTGAACTTCCACAGCTGCTTTATTTTATTTTAGGGCTTTTTAAAAAAAATGCTTTTCATTTGCTGTTCTGCTTCGGGATGTCAAAGAGTGAGAAACGCACCAGGAGGAATTATATTCTCATTGAAGTCACTGGGCGTTCTGCTATTTGTTTAAGCAGAGCCAGGATTTCTCCCCCCTTTTAGCAACTGCTAAGGCAGGAAATAGATTTCCCAGGTCCTTCAAAGGAAAAAGGATATTTGTACCAAAAAGTCTCCCCTCACCTCCCATTCCGTCCCCATCCTAGGTCTTCTTGCTTGTTGGCTTCCATGCAAACAGTTAATCTAATAGTGCTTGTTTGGAAATGTGAGTTCTTTTCTTATCTAAAAGTACAGAGGGTTTCAGGGTGATACCCTCTGTAATTCTGGTGGTGCAGCTTTCTTTAGCATAGGGTTTTCTTAATATGTTGGCCTAGAGCTCCATCATCAATCATCTCCAACCGAGTAGGGCAAATTAACTGCAGCTCCCATCATCCCCAGTCAATGTGGTGAAACAAAGATGGAGGATGGGGGAGCCCACGTTTTTGGAGGACACAAATTTGAGGGTGTCAATTGGAAGTGAATAATTTTGAGCTACTGCAGATTGTTACATAGGCAAGTACAAGCTGGAGGCTTTTAAGAAGAAACTGGACAGCCATTTGTCTGAAATGATACAGGGGCTCTTGCTAGAGCAGGGGGTTGGACTAGAAGACCTCCAAGGTCCCTTCCAACTCTGATAAAGTTCTATGTTCTAAACTTATCTTGTGAGTAATGTAAATTCAACTTCCTGCTCTCTTAAGGGATGAGAAATCCCAGGTGAAATATGTCGCTGAGATGGATGGGGATTGTCTAAGGCACGGGTGTCAAACTCATGACATCACATTGCCATCACGTGATGTTTCGCTATGTTTTTCCCCCCGTTCGTGGAGCTGGGTGGGCGTGGCCTGCGTGTGACGCATCTGGCCTGTGGGCCGCCAGTTTGACACCTTGCTCTAGGGTCCTTAGTGCTCTCTGAGCTTGGTTGTTTACTTGCAGATATTTCATTAGCCAAAGTACGTAACATCATCAATGCTAGTCTATGGCACTAGCACTGATGCTGTTATCTAGTTGGGTAACGAAACGTCTGCAACCAAGCTCAGAGAGCTCCAAGGACCTCCATTTCAACCCTGAGCTACAAATAATTTCCTTTATTGGTGCCTAGGGTTTGCATGTCGCCATGTATTTATTTATTGGTGTGTTTGTTTATAGTCTTTTTTTTTATTCTGCTTCTACCATTAAAAAAAAAAGTTCTCTATAGCTTCTGCTTGTAAATTAGATTATTTTGTCCTGGGGCGTGCAAATCGACTTTCTCTGTAAGGCAGTGCTTTGATCAGGGAGCTGAATAGAGCCAGCTTGTGTTAAGAGTGACAATTTCCTGCAGAGTCGCTCTTTTCTCCCCTCGCATCATTTCTGAAGCTAAGTGGTTACCAGAGAGAGAGGCCCTACCTCACCTCATGGGCAGCCTGTGAAAAGCCTTGGCAGTTCAGCTCCCCCCCCCGCTTTTTTACAAAAAAAACCCCTCAAAAAAAAAACAACAACCCAGAGATTGGGCCAGGAAATATTCAGGCCAATCCGGCCTGAATAAATAAAAAGG
>JANHJO010000683.1:178258-189197 GCA_032468235.1 Pseudoxyrhopus heterurus
GCTATGAAAGGCCTGTATTTCAGCTTTTATAACCTTGCCCCTTTGGTCCCTTGTCTTTTTCCAGCACACAAAGCACGAAGAAGGCCTACAATTCTGACTCCACCAGAGGTGCATCTGGGGAGCGTCCGGCCCGTCACCACCAGTGGGGCAACAGCAGCCACCCACGGGCTGTGCAACCTGCCCACCCCTTTGTCCAGGATCCCGCCATGCCTCCACTGACTCCTCCCAACACACTGGCCCAGCTGGAGGAAGCTTGCCGCAGGCTAGCCGAGGTGTCTAAGCCACAGAAACAACGGTAACTTCCCACAGATTGGGGTGTCAAAGCAGAAGCCCCCCCCCTCCGCCCCCGCCCGGGCTGCTGGGTTGATGTCTGCTAAAAGCAATCCAGTCCCTGCTGAAGACAGGCTAGGCTGAATGTTCTGGAATAGGCCTGTAAAAAACATAGATTGCCTAACAAAAGTTTCTGCAAAGAGGATCTTTTCAAATTCTCTCTTGTGTTGCAAAAGGTAGAGTCAGATTAAGTGTATAACGATGATCAGCTAGAACAATGGCAAATAGGAGGTCAGATTCACAAAGCCCTTTTTTCTCAGGAGAGATTTAAATTTGTTTATGGTTGTTTGTGTATTGGTTACCGAGCTTTTAAGCCACTCTGTTCAAATTGAGTAACATATAATTCCCCAAATCCATAACTTGGTTTAAATAGACAAGTAGGCTAATTAAGCTAAAACTTGAGTTAGTTTTTGGCTTGTTCAAGCAGTTGCATGGGCTTATTTATTTATGAAATTGATATGTTGTCCATGTCAGTATCAAATGATTCTTAGGTTTTGGAACAATCACCCTCTCAGTCTTATCATTCCCTATAAATTGTAATCTCTCTAGTCAAAACAATTCGAATCTTCCAATTTAACCTGGTTTGTTCGGTTTCCTTAATGAATGCTTCTGAAACAGAAACCAGTTAAATGGTGGGATTAAAGCTTTAGCCTGTTTTTGGATGATGTTGAGATAGTTTAGGCTTTAGTATGTGTAATATTTCCTTGCTCATTTCAGCACATCGGTCTTGAGTGCCTAAATGGGATTTGGAGAAGGTATTAATGGTATTGCTGTATCTCTTCCCCTTCCTCTCCCATTTCCCAATCCTTCAGATGTTCAACTTCAAATCAGCTTAGAGATCGAAACCACTTGGCTTCAGTACCAGGAGGGAACGGCCCTTTCTGCACGACAAACACGGCATCAGAAGAGTGAGTGCAATATAAACAGTAGAAATCTGCTGGTCCCTTTTTCCCCAAACCCAAATGTATTGCTTTGGAAATGGAGAATTTACAAGGGAGTTTGGAGTCTTTATTTTTAAAGGCCTATAGCGAACACCAAACATTTTCAAATCTTGGTTCTCTAATTCTCCCCTTCTTTTTGTTTGCATTCCAGTTAAATGGACAAAGATTGGTGGATTAGTCTAATTACAGGATAGTTCTTCTTTGACAAGGAATCTGCTAGAGTCTAAATAATTAAAGTTTTCTTTCTTAGATGCTGCATCTTAAGCAATGAGTAATGTTTGAAGTCCAAGCTTAGCCACATGACTATCCCTTTTCATTTTTAATTGGCTGACCTTAAGCCAGCTGTCTATGTTGGTGCTTTTTTTTTTTGCTTCCTGAAACCACTCTACAAAGACTTGGAACAAATTAGGAAGAGAAAATTATGGCAGAGTAGCCTTTGGTGACCTTTAGACGTGCCAAGTCTGGCTTGTCTCAGAGACTGCCTTGTCTTCATGCCACTGAAGACTCTTATTTCTGCAACAGGTTCTGTCTTCTCAAGGTTCCCAAGGTGGAACCAGAACTTGGCTTTCTCTTCCCTTTGACAGCGGTGTCAAAGTATCAAAACAGATGTGGCATGTCTCCGTTTTTCCCCCCAGGTCCGAGATACAAAAACAGTGGCAGCTTTTGATGTGCTGTTCCACACAAGTTAAGGCTTTCTAAATTTAGTTCAGTGTAAATGGATGCATACGTAGAATGCATATGCCAATTCCTTGGCATTGCAGGTGAATTGGAAGATCTGAAAGGGCAGGTTAGGGATAGAACGTTATGGAGAAAATCTACGGTATCTATGCTGTCACTAAGAATTGAGAATGGCTTGATGGCACATACATACGTGCAAGTTAGAGTACTTTCAAGGGATGTGAGGTGTTTTAGGCCATGGAAGCACTACTGAGAAAGCACGTTGCCGAGCCTCTACCTCATGTGGGATAGGGACCATCGGCAAGTCGAGTCAGTGCTACAGGAATGCACAGGAGGGATATCCCCGTAGGTCCCTTGGAATCGAAAGCGGATCAGCAACCGGTGTGGCACCTGCAGCATTGAGGTTATCATGACCATATTGAGGGTTAGCAGATAGGCTGCTGGACTTTGGGACGACTGTAGCAATCCAAGCCTGAGATATCTCCAGAGGCAGACCCACATAGAATGTTCTTAGTCAAGAGTTTCCCAGTCCAGATAGGCCTGTACTTGACACACTAATAAGAGGTCGGCAAAAGCTTTCTTGGCCATACCTTGTACCTGCCACTTTCCTGTAGGTCCCCCTAATGGTAGTTCTTCTCTATTAGGGGAATATAATCCCTCTGGAGCTGAACTCGGAACTTGGATAAGGCCAGATGTATCACAGACATAGAGCAATACTGACTTGCAGGGATTTAATTTAAGCTTGTTTTGATTCACTCAGGCCCTCACAACCTCTAAGCCCTGGGTCAGGACTTCTGCAGGATTTTTGGCTCAGCCTGGGATGGATATGCTGTATATGATGGCAATATTTCAATCCAGGTGACAGATGATCTCACTAATGGTTTCACATAGATACTGAATAATTTGGCCACTGTAGCAAAGGAAGAAGAACCACTGCAAAAGTATGTTTCCAATCCCCAACGCTTGCATAGTCCAAAAGTATATAATGAGCTATCATATTGAAACCCAATGACAAGTATAATAGGTCTAGGAGAGATTAAGCCTCTTCATCTTAGTCTTGAAAAGGATAACTCACTTTTGCAAAAGAGTCATGATTTATTGTAATCTGTAGTTTGAAATCATGGTTTGTTGTTGTAGAGATTGTGGCTATGACTAAATATGTGCAGAAAAAAAACTTGGTTTGTTTATAGGTTCCTGGCTTATTATTGGATTGTTTTGGGGCTCCAGTCATTTACCTAGTCAGTTTGCAGAATTGTAAAACAAGACCAGCTAAAAAAAGGAAGAAAACAAATCAGAGATTGGTCAAATAAGGCATGATTATTTTGTATCTCTGCAAGACTTATTCTGGTTTGTTTGAGCTTATTCAAGCCATAGCTTAAGGAAATCTTGGTGTAGGATTATGTAACAATTCACCCAATATTTTCATAAAATTAATTTGGAATGCAAAAGTTGTACATGACAGCAGAATCATTGATAAAGTAGAATTTGAAGCCTATAGTCAGTAACTTAATATATAAAGACAGTTAGAAATCATGTAAAACCCAATAGTTTTATGGGGTTTGGCTGCTTGACCAGTCCCAGAAAATCTTCATGAATATCTATTGAGCATTTTTAATAACAAATTAACACAAGAAAAAAAATAAATTTTCTGAAGCTTTCTAGATAGTACTTAGCCAAGACATTTATACGTAATATGATGGGATTTTTTTTACTCTGAAGCCTTAGTGGAACCCTTCCTTTAGCAATATTTATTCTCTGAATCCACATGTAAAAGTTTCAGTGACTGAGAAGTATTGTGCCAGTTGGTTTCAGATATTGTACAAAGTTATTATTTGGTTGGTATTTAGTTAGTTCAACTCCAGTCACTGTGGTTTATAAATCCCTCTTTCACAGCCTAGCCTGGAGTGGGAACAGATATGTATAAATTAATCCAAAAACTACAGAAAACGAGCCATGGCTTAGTGTGATGTATGAATTCATTCAGCCTCGGGATTTGTCATTGGTCTTTTAAAGAACCAAGCACAACCTTTTTTTTCCATCAAGGACCACTTGGTCTTGAGGTAGATATTAAGCAAACAGTGAATGGTCCTACCAGTTCTATCACGTTTCAGGATTCTTTTATTGGATGCTTGTTGGCTCTTTCTTCAGAACCCTTGTTCCTTTCTCTTTTTGACATCTCTTATTTAACATCCCCATCATCCTGGCACCCTCAGTGCCAAGGACCGAATTGTCACTTGAAAAGGATTTTTAGTCTAAGGATTGTTTGCAGACTCAGGAGTGTAGTTTGTCCTTCACTTCTCTCATTAACTGTAGCAACATGAAGTTGGTGATCCAAGGGTGGGGAAGCCAACCGGAGTGTCCAACCAGATGAACTGAACAAACCCATTTGTAAAACGGGGCCATGGCTGAAGCAATGCTGGTGTCATTGTATTATTGTGCATCACTTGAACTGTTCCAGCGATCAGTCCACAGAGGGATCACCTCATATGTCTCCTGATGTAGCTGAAAGTTCTTTCTCAGAAAAGTTGCCAGAGGGTCTGAGCAATCTGCCCAAATTCATCCAATAATTGATGGTTGGGATAATCGTACAGCTGCAGGCTCATGTCCCCTTCATCTGGACATGAAAACAATGTAGGATTGCTTTGTTGAATCTTCAAGGGTTGCAGACATCGTTGCCCTGTTAAGCAAATCCCTTTCCAAAATATTTAGACTTCAAATATGTACAATAACTAGTTGGCCAGTCTTAGTAAGCTGATAATTAAAGACTGTATATCTCCATTGAAAAGTTTGCACAATACGTGCCTTGGTCTTTGTTTTTAACCCTTTTTCCACAGTCAAAATTCCCATTTTTTAAAAATGATCCAGCGGCAATGCTTGTCAACTTAGTGGGCCATGAGTTGGGATCGCCTTCCAAATTGAGGGGCTAGTTAGCAACAAGGGTGGTTGAAGTCCACAAGGTCAGTCAGCAGGCATGGGGAAGGCTACCACAAATTCTTCAGTTTGCTTTCCTCAATTTTTCAATTACTTGATGTGGTTAGTTGACTCTCTACGCCTTTATGTAATTGTGCCTCTGAGTGTGACATAAATGTTTTGTAAATGTTGTGAAGCCATACTTATTTTCTCTCCTCCCTCCTTTATGTTTCAGTCACAAAGAACCAAAGAAACTCCCTGTTGTTCACTCCTCCCAGCCTAGTGAGTTGGTTGTCACTTATTTTTTCTGTGGAGAAGAAATTCCCTACAGGAGGCTGTTAAAGGCCCCGAGCCTGACACTTGGGCACTTTAAAGAGCAGCTGAGCAAAAAGGGAAATTATAGGTAAGCATCTTTGTGGTTTCTTTCTTCTTTTTCTTGTGTTTGCACAGACTGACTGCCAAAATAACCACGATGTATTTGTAAGCAGCCTCCCACAAGGAAAGGTTTATTGTTCTCTTTTGAAGGTTGGCTGCAACTCGTTCACTAGATGAAGTTTTTCTGACTTCTTTATGTTTACCCACCCAGCAATAGTACTCAGCAGGTGGGTCGGTTGCTCCAGCAACCAAACTGAGCTCTCATCTGGTGAGTAGATGTGAGATTGTCGGCTGGCTTGCCTTTTGCAAGTTGACGAGTCCACAGACTTGCATAATAGGTATCTCTTCAAAGTTCTTATTTCCTTTCTGCGATGATACACTGCTGCTTTAGAAGTTTCCTTTCTTTCATCAGTTTGGCTGCACTTTACCTGATTATTCTGATTTCGCCATTTGGGCCCTAAAAAATAAATAAATAAAAGGAACAGGACAGTCATCAACTATGGAGAAGTTACTAATGGAAGTAATAAAATTGTTGGGACCTGCATCTGAAAGCTATAAATGAGTATATATATTCCTGCATCTTGTTTATAAGGGGAAGGGTCTCTAAAATGTGTTTTTCCCCCGTTGGTATTGGTTGATTTAGCTTTGCACAACACAGTCAAGTGTTACCAAAGTCCCAATTGGTCAAGCAAAATATTGTAACCTAATCTGTGAATGTCAATGGCTAACTGACTTTGACTATTGTACTTAGTGAAATATTTGCGCAAATGCCATCTGTTAGGAAAGAGTTGGGGCTTCTTTTGAGGGTAGATATTCTAATATGTTCTGCAAAATTAGAGTGTATTATCTAGTGAAGTCCTGAGGGCAGATTTACTAGCAGATAACATCAGGAGGACCTTTTGATCTCCATACCTGTCTACTTTCTTACCCATCTATCAGTCTACTTCCTTATTTTAACTTGACTATTAAAGTCCTCCTAAGGCTTATGACCTATCTTAGGACTTCCTATGTAATTATTCAGAGAATCAACTTGTCCCATCTCCATGTTACTAAAGCATACATATTAAGCAAGAGTATTATCTCTTGTGATGGTAGAGAACATCTTGAGGAATGCTTTATTGGAACAGGTGGGGCTTCATTTCACAATATGACCATCTAACCCAAAGGTTAACAACATGGTGGCTGCAACTACTATCTTCCATTATCGCCCTGAAAGAACAATCTGTAATCTTCCCATTTTTTACGTCATTCCCGTCAAAGCTTCTAAGTTTTGTGAAAAAGAACCAGTTAGGAAGCAATGGAATAAAAGTTTGAACTTATTTAGTCAATAATTGATTGAGCTCATAAACTACCCCGAGGATTACTGCTAGACTCACTCTGACATTAGAAACAAAGCTTCCAAATAATCACACATCTTCTTTGGAAGATCTACTCTTTAATTTTTTTTAAATTCTAAATAAGAAAATTTATTTATTTTCTAAAGGCAGGGCCTGGACAGACATCAAAGTCCTCTACTGGAGGAGGCTTCAGTCTCTCTGTCCTTGTAGGAGAGAGGATGGGGATTTGAGAAAGAACCTCTGTATTTTTGGAACTTGCTCTCCAAAGAGACTTGCTTGTCCTTGACTGTTTTGGCACCAGCTTTTCATCTGCCTGCATTTTTGGATGCCTTTTCTGTGATGGGTTAGCTGACATTTACAGAGATTTCCTCTGTTGCCGGTTATTATTTTATGACTACCTGCCTTTTTAAAGAATGCACCGTAAGGTACTTTTGATTAGCTGCCTAGCCCTGACCAAAACTAGAATATAAATGCTTGAAATACCTAAGGCCCATCTTTACAGATCAAAAGGTATCTTCATTTGTTACCAGAATTGTACGTTGGCTGATAGGAACTCCTTATGGTTTGTACTTTGTAGGAAGCAACACCAGTATGGAAACTACGCCAGGGAGTTTCCCCTTCTTTTCCTGATCCTAGCCTCAAATGAAGGGTTCCCTGATTTAATTAACTAGAACCAAACTATGTGGATGGTATTGAGTGAATGGAGGTTAAAGGCATTGAGAAAGACTTGCGTGGTTAAAACTCTTATTGTCTAACCTCCGACTGGAATAATATGGAGTCTCAGTATCTTATTTTAGATCGGTGATGACAGCTTACTCCAAAGCCTTAGATGGAATTTCTAGAGATATAATGTACTTTAATCCTTGCTGAGACTAAAACTGGATATATAGATTTTATATATATTGTTCCGAATTTTGTATTCACACTGAAGAGCCCTGCCTCATAAGCTAAAGATGTAGTTTAATCCATCTTCACCCTGTTGGCGTCAACGTATGGCCACACTTGAGCCCAAATTTCGATTGCTAAGCAAGACAGTTGTTAAGTGAGTTTTGCTCCATTTTACAACCTTTCTTGCCACAATTGTTAAGCGAATCACTGCAGTTGTTAAGTTAGCAACACGGTCGTTAAGTGAATCTGGCTTCCCTGTTGATTTTCCTTGCCAGAAGGCCGCAAAGGGGGAATCACGTGACCCCCGGACACTGCAACTGTCATAAATATGAGCCATTTGCCAAGCATTCGAATGTTGATCGTATGTGTGAAAAAAGGTCACAAGTCACTTTTTTTCAGTGCCGTTGTAACTTCAGTCACTAAATGAAAGGTTGTAAGTTGAGGACTATCTTTAATAAGAGGGGGATGGGCTAGTCTGATGGATAGAGATCGATGGATGAACTGATGCATAAAGATTTGCTTACCCTTGTGATAACCACCACTTAGTGTAGATATGAAGATTGAATATCCTCCCACGATGGGAATCTGGGGCCTTCTAGATATAATTACACCAACTCCCATTTTCCTTAAAATTGGCCATTCTGGCTGAATCTGGGGTGAGTCCCGTTCAAATCCCACATGGAAGGCCACGGTTCCAAACCCTACTGCATAGATATTGTACTAGGTCTTCACGTGGTTTATGCTCAGAGTAACCACTTTCATACAATTACCCATGGATAATGTTTATTTAGCTGCCCCCAACTTGTAGCCTAGCTTTCATGAGGAAACACCACCATGACAGCTTTACAGGAGCTCATCTGTAAGGACAGTAGGCTTGACCATTAAAAAAAAAAATCAGCTGGCCCATTACAAGTAATGGAATTCCCATATGTTCATCATGTCTGGGTGGGCCAAGATTTTTGGGCCTGTGGCTATTGAACATTTATCGCTTCCATCTGTTCAGTAGCCACAGGCCCAAAAATCTTGGCCCATTGGATGGGATTTTAAAAAAAAAATCTTTTCCCTACAGAGACAGGCCCTGATTTGTTCTCAGCAGGCTCTGAAGTTAACAGTCCTAACCATGGGGCTGCGTATAGTGGCAAACTGGGAAGCCCTTGTTTTTAGATAACACCAGGGGGGAAAAAAGTTAGGATGCCACCCACACTCAGAAATTCTCTGAGCATTGCAACTTGGCATGGTGCAATTATTGACTCAACTTTCAACCATTCATTTAGTGACCAAAGTTACAAACGCACTGAAAAAAAGGGACTTATGACCATTTTTCACACTTACGACTGTTGCAGCATCCCCGGGGGTCATGTGATCAAATTTTGGGCACTTGGCAATTGGCATGTAATTATATAATGGTTGCCGTGTCCCGGGTCATGTGATCGCCTTTTGCGACCTTCTGACAAGCAAAGTCAATGTGGGAGAGCCAGAATCACTTAACAACCGGGTTACTAATTGAACAACTGCAGTGATTCACTTACGAATTGTGACAAGAAAGGTCATATCATGGGGCAAAACTCACTTAACTGAAATTTTGTGCTTATGGTCCTATGTCGAGGACTACCTTATACCAGTGATGTCGAACCTATGGCACGCATGTCCAAAGTGGCACATGGAGCCATGTTGCCCGGCATGCCAGCCATCACCCAGCCCAGCTCCCCCACACATGCGCGCGCGACCCCCAGGTAAAAAAGAGCCAAAAAGCTGTTTTTCGGCTCTTTTTTCCCCTAGAAATCCCGGGAGTCGCACGTGCATGTGCCGGGGGTGTCGCACGTGCATGTGCGGGGGGTCAGGTGCACATGCGCAGGAGGCTGCATGTTGCATTGTGGGTGGGGGGCACGCGGGAGTACGCGCACACAAGTGATTTGGCACGCGAACCGAAAAAGGTTCGACATCACTGCCCTATACATTAACAGGACTGGGATGAAGTTTTTTTTGTTCTTATTTCATTTTGTTACATCTGTCTACAAAAGAACCCTAGGCCCAAATCTGGTGTGTATGTGTGTGTGTTTTTATCTTGCATAGACACAAGGTGAAACTAATTATCTAAATGTGTTGTACCCCCAGGGAATCATTTTGATCTAAGCTTTGATTTTTCCACCCCCCCTCCTCCTTTTGGCCGGACTTTGAGTGAAACTGCAGGTGACCTTCAGGGAAAAGGGCCATACTGCCCGGAATAGCAGTGATTGCTTAGGGAAGGACTAGCTGCTCACTCTGGTCACATCTGGCATTGATTTTGTTCTAAGGCCTTCTTAATAAGCATGTCTTTGAAGCCTGTGCCTTTCATTTTAAGACACAAAGACATGCATCAATGGCTGACACTCCACATTCTTGATTGAATGAGTCAGTTTGCAACCTAGGTGCCTCAGGTTTTTTTTTTTTTTTGGGTTGTTGTTGTTGTTGTTGGGTGCTTTCAGTCAGCCCAGAGTGCTCCGCGGGGCGGATTTAGGGCACCCATGCTGCTTAAAGAGAAAGAGTAGAGTTTGTCCCCTGCTCTAACACATACGCACAAACACACATACACAATCTGAGCGGGGTAGGGTATCACAGCAAGAGCGAAGAGAGGAAGCCCGGCCTTACAGCCTGCAAGGTTGCCAGATACAGGAGAAAGGAGGAATGGCTGAGGGACGGGTCGGAGTTACGACAAGGAAAAAGAAGCAGGAGTTGCTTAAAAAGTAGCCTTTCAATGGGAAGTCCACTTCAGTGAGCAAATCGGGACCTCCCGATGGGTTTTGAGAGATTGCGAGGGAGCGATATTTGAGGGAAAGATATTCAGTCTGGGTTTCCCTCCCTCCCTTGTGCTCTCCCTCCTTTTGCCCTTCTCTGTGAGAAATTAACTTGCAGTTATGGAAAACATCACACTGTGTCTTGTTCCCCCTTCTGCCCCCAAGAAAATAAAATGTGGTGTTCAAACAAAGAATTTTGTCAACGCTGCCAGGGCCTGAGATCAAGGGGGAAGTTATTGCTACAGCTGTTTATCCTCTTGGAAGGGAGGAGATAAAACTGAGCAAAAGTCCTTTTTGTGCCTCATTCAAAGGCTTTCCTCCCGCCCTCCCCTCCCCCGCCTGCTGGCTTGCGGGATTTCTAGAAGGAAGTCTCATTGTACTTCAGTTTGGGGTCAGGAAAGGGGGCTCTGCAGAGGGACAGTCCTGGCTTAACTGAAATGAATGGATTTGGTTACATTCCTGGGATCATCTGGAAGTAGCGAAAGGGGAGGAAAAAGGACTGCACAGTTTCCTCATTGAGTCAAAGCGATCTTATGCTACAGAGAGTCCTCATTTTTTATGACCGTTCAAAGTTACAACAGCCATGAAAAAAGTGATTTATGAACGTCCCAAAGGTGCTTTTTTTCAAGAGGCGACTGGACTTTCTGGTTTTGCTTTGAGGACATTTTGCCTCACATCCCAGAAGCTTCTTCAGCTCTGAAGAAGA
>JANHJO010000683.1:242125-262910 GCA_032468235.1 Pseudoxyrhopus heterurus
TTTGGTTTGATATTTTATGCAGAAAAAATGCTTCTTAAGTTTGGTTTGAATTAAAAACTATACTATACCTTTAACTGATGTCAATCTGGGTGTTTGGAGCGTGGGACAGAACACATAGTTTTATTAGAGATCAAGTGTATTGCAGTACTGCATAGCCAGAACTGAAAATTGCGCACCAGAATCCCTAAGTTCTACTGCCCCTGCCAACTGTCCCTCGCTGCCCACCCCACCGTAAACAATCAAGTCCATGCAATGTATTTTCATAACGGTCAGTCCCAGTGCAGCTTGATATGCAGCTCCCTCCTTCTTCCAGCTGGGCGATCTTGGGGCAGCATCTCGAGCAGATACAATCTCTACTTTCAATTCCCCAAGCATCTCCCTCCTCATCTCCTCACCCCACAGTTCATGGCAGCCTGTCACTGCATAACAGCAAAACACAGCAAGCATAAGGTGACAGCTGATAGTGTGCATCCCTGTGGCTTAGACCAATAGGACTTTCTTTTCCAGATGGCCCTCCATGTGTTTCATTCAGAATTTATCCATTGGATCACTGAAAGCTGCAAGAGGCAGGACGCTATGATGGGAAAAGAAAGGCAAATATTGGAGGGGTTGATTTTTTTTTGCCAGTTTTGGAGATTATGGAAGAGTACAGTTGGTATATTTCTTAGGGACTTAATTTTGAACCTTGGCTTTTGTTAAAAAGCAAAACAATATTTATATATAAAAAAAATAAAAACAAAATAAAAAATTCTAATAAATAAAGCCAGGAGAAAAATGTATAAATCAGAAATTTATTGTCAAATGTTGGCTGTGTTATCTTAACATGATCCAGAAGCTTCCAAAATGGGGCAGGTCAAGCTTGGTTGCCAACTCCTGGGTTTAGAAGTAGCCAGCTTTCTGTGTCCATAATTTTCCTGCCCTCTGCTGTTCATGTCATTCTCCTATATTTTGAAATCCCATGGCCTCAAAAGGTAAGGTAGAAAGAATGACCTGTGCATATGTATGGTCAAAAACATTATCTCCAGAAGATTATTTGTGTACAGCTGCAAAAAGTAATATTTCCCCCATACTTGTATGAGTCTGAATGAGTATATATAAATAAGTTTATACATGGGAACTGCTCCCAATCTGCTGCCCTTTAAGCAGTGGTGGAATTCAGCCGGTTTGCACCAGTTCACATGAACCAGTTGTTAAATTACCCCCCCCCCTCATCAAAGTGGATCCTGGGCACTGTGCTGCGTTGCAATGGAGAAACAGGGAACGAAGTGGCCAGCGTGAGGGAAGGAGAAGGCTGCTCTCCCTCTTTCTTCTCTCTGTTCCTCCTCCTTCCTTTGTGCTGGCCACTCCATTTCCCATTTCTCCATTGCAGCGCAGTGCCCAGGATCCACTTTGATGGAGGGAGGGGGTAATTTAACAACCAGTTTGCCCAGGGTCAGGCTGGCCATCATGTGAGGCTTGTCCCACATGTGCAGCAGAGCTGGAAGATGGGGATGGGCCATGCTTCCCATGACAGCCAACCCGACACTGGACGAACCAGTTGTTAAATTATTTGAATCCAACCACTGCCTTTAAGGGTCAATTCCCATAATCCACAGATAGGCGGGGAAAGGTTGATATACAATGGAAGGTGAATGATCATCATTTACAGCTTTATGTAGGTGTGGGTGGCTTTTTTACAGTCTGCACCAGTAAGAACTTTCTGCTTTCAATACTGTGTAAATGTATTTTGCTGCAATTCACTAGTAGGGCTTAATACCTTTTGGTTTAATATCTCTTATCCTCTGTTATAATTTAATCAGACTGTATATATGTATATATGTCCTTCCCTCATCATTAATCTTGTAATAAAATAGCAGCACAGCGCAGTGTAGCTTTAGGGTATTTCGATTCCCCCATCCCATTCCCTGCAATGATAAAAATTTGCAAGACCACAAGGATAAAGGTCTTCCAGGCCATCCTTGTTCTTTGGAATTAAAAAAGTAAGAGCTTTTTATTTAATTTTTATTTATTTAACTTTTTATTATGGTCATACACCAGGTTTAAAAATTAAAACATTAAAATAAAGTGAAATGGAACAGAACAAGACATAACAGTATGGGATCCATGATACTCTGTGAGCTTGGTGGTCTTCTTGCAGACGTTTCATTATCAAACTAGGTAACATCATCAGTGCTAATAAGGAGTAGAGTTTGCTCTCAATTTATATTCTAGTGGCTTGCCCTGTCAGTGTTGGTGGGAGCAGTCTTGGAGTTTCTCTGCTGGGCTGTTACTCTTAAGCTCGTTTGATAGTTCCTTGATTGGGTCATTGTTCACTTCTTAATTGTTAGTCCATGTTAACCTCTGCTCCTCTGGGTGCTGATTGCTGGTGAGGAAGTGTTTTGCTATTTTTGTTTCCTTTTGGCTTGTTGATTATCTCTTTTGAATGCTATGTAGATGTTGTTTATGTCTATGTGTCTGTTGATGGTTGAATTGTCAGAGTTTTGGTCTTATGGATGGTGGGGGGCTCTGAATGTTCAAGAAAATGTTCTGCTTTCAAGTTTTAAATTGTTTGGGATCGATAGGCAGAAACACAGAGAATGAGGAAAATAATGAGGCAGTGACTTTGCCTACTTTCTGGGAATTCCAAGGATTATTGACCTTACACATTGAATGGATATCAGGCGGGGGAAGATCAAGGAAATTCCATTCTACCTGGGATTCTTTCTTCTGGAACAAATGCATGGTATTACACTGCTGGAGTTAGTAATAAGATATAATATCATTCAAAATTCTTATAAATGTCTGACCACTTGCTGGCAATACTTCTAATTGTCAGATACTTGGGATAAACACATGTCCATCATCTGACAAAAATAAATAAAATATAAAAATAATATTTAAAAAATAATAAATTAAAAAAATGAAAGGGCAGACTCGATGGATCACTAGGTCTTTTTCTGCCATCAGCTTTCTCTGTTTCTATTGTACATTGCAAAGCAGAGAGAATAGCATTTGAGTGCACTGGAATATAAAAGATACAACAAATGAGAGTTTGGAGTTTCTCTGCTGGGCAATTAGCCTTAGTTCTCTAATCCATTATAGATTACTGACCAATTTTCTTTCCATGTCACAAGTACTCATTAATCCCATAATAAAAACCAGTGCAACAGAAATAAGGTGGGCGCTAAGTTAAATCTCACCTCCTTCACAATACATAGCACAAAGGAGACTTGAGAGCATTCTCACTGCTTGTCTGTCTCCCTGTAAAAATAATCTCCTTATGTTTCCCATTGTCTTTTTTGTCCCCAGTATCAAATTAATACTAACTTGAGACAAAAAATGACATTGACCCAAAATTGGAACCGAGAATGAAATCAGGTCTTTGCTGGCATATGTATTGCCGGATTTGTGTGTGTGTGTGTGTGTGTGTGTGTTTATTAAGGACAGGTGTTTGCCTTTTGCTCCG
Organism: Pseudoxyrhopus heterurus; assembly: GCA_032468235.1. Taxonomy (NCBI): domain Eukaryota; kingdom Metazoa; phylum Chordata; class Lepidosauria; order Squamata; genus Pseudoxyrhopus; species Pseudoxyrhopus heterurus. The sequence continues at coordinate 245,571 of JANHJO010000683.1, forward strand.
GTAAATTCCAGATCAAACCGTTGTCTTTAACTAAACAAAAAAATAAATACAAGGACAAAGTTCAGAACAAAACTGTTCTGCCATTAACCTTGGACTTAATCATCTGTGCATTGTTTTGATGTGGTTACTTTAATATGCTCCATGTTTAAAAGGGTCAGGGTAGAGCTACGTACCTTTTTTGATCTTGGCTGAACCACTTCTGTTCTTCATCGCTTTTAATGTCATATTCTCTCGTTAAGGTAGCCGAGCCTCCTTTTGGACAGCAAAATTGGGTACAGATGGATGACTAAACTGGTTTCCTTTGAACATCCCTGCAGCTGCAGCTGGAAGAATTTCTCCAAAAGATAGGAAGACTTCTTTGAGCATTATGATTAAGGTTAAATCAGCTTAACAACAGCAAATGTTGCAGCAACAAAAGAGGTCATGGTTCAGTTGTAGATGCCCCTCTTTGAGTAGATTTTGAACCCCGAACAGAGAAAGGAGGGATGGTGAATTTGAAAAAGTGAAGCAATATAAGCAAAGACATGAAACCAGCTGTGTTTTCATTGCCCTCTATGTTATTCTCAAATGAGTTCGGTACGAAACTGTTTCAAAGGATGATAGGATAGAAACTTCATATATTTTGTGCCCACTTTTATGAAAATAGTTTTTGTTAGCCTTTGGAAAGAGCTGTGGAAGAATGACGATCCTATCATGTTTTGGACTATTGTTTTGTATGTGGTCTTATAATGCGAGTAGAGAACCATCAACTCTCAGCTCATCAAGCACAGTCCCAGTGGTATCCATTCCATGGGGTCATCTGAGGCCCATCTCTTGGAGAGAAGGAGGGCCAAACTGACTGGACCGGGCATTGCTACCTCAAAATGGTACATCTTGAAGTTCCCACAAACTAACCTTTCCTGCAAGGGTGAGAAGAGCTGGTTCCTTGAGGAGCCACTCTTTGATGGGACCTGGAATACTTCGATAAAATTTTCACCAGAACAATGGGAGATTATGCTTCTTGCCAGTCCTGATGAAAAAAGTGAAGAGAGAATGGCTAGGTGGGTGTAGGCAGTGGCTATGAATCTATGTGGGTCGTGAGAAAGTGAGACTACCTCATCCCTCCTCCTTGATTTGCAGCCCAAGTTTGATATGCTTCTTGGATTCTTAGAAACTTTGAGATTGATAATGGAACATGACTAACCAATGATCTTCAACTAATTTGTATCCAGCAAATGAGTGAACTGTTATTTTTTTAACATAGGATCATTCTGGGTTAAACCAAACCCAGCAGGCCTTATGCCTGCTTCCTCAGCTAAGAATGATAAGGTGATAAAAACTAGAGAGTTTGGAAAATAGATCAGATGGAAATGATCTCCTAGTGTCCACACCCATTCATACACCCACTCAGGGAGACTAAAAAACAGGAAAACTATTATAGCCATTAGCACATTCCTGTTGGAGTTCTTATGTACGTGTGAAAAGTACAGGCCTGCAGGCTCAAGGTAGAACTCTTTGAATGGACAGATGACATGAACTTTGGATGGACACCAGGCCTTTCTAGGTAAATGCTCAATGGAGGAGGAGAAAAGCTTGACTCTGACCGAGGGCAACTTCCCTTTTGGTCTATGGATGCTCCTCATACCTGTGACAAGTTTTAAAATGGCAAAAATAACTCTTTCTGAAGCACCCTAAAAAAAACTATAACAGAGGCAGAAGAAGCTGGTATTGAAGGAACCTGGATCTGACCTTGGGAAGGGGGAAGGAATGAGCAAACCACCAAGGGGGGACCTGCAGAAAGAGCATGATTCACTTGCTAACTGAACTGGGTTGTGTCCTACCCCACGCGACACCATAGACCATAGCACGCCAGGCTCTCCTGTCCTCCACTATTTGGAGTTTGTCCAAATTCATATTCATTGCATTGATGACACTATCCAACCATCTCATCCTCTGGCTATCTGCTTCTCCTGTAGCCTTCAATCTTTCCCAACATCAAAGTCTTTTCTAAAGAGTCCTCTCTTATTAAGTGCCCAAAGTTTTTGAGCTTTAGCTTCAGTTATCTGCCCTTCCAAGGCTTGATTTCCTTTAGGATTGACTCAAAAAGGTTACTCTGTCCCAAGAAAGAGGAAAGTGTGAGGAGAAAAGAAACATCTTTCAAAATCACCCCCACTTTGATTTTGTTTAGTATAGGAGGAGCCAGAGAGAAACTTGAGCAGATTTCCAAGACGTTGTTACCCCGCCTACAACAATAAAAAAAAACATGGCTGGAATTCCTGCCATGGCTGCTTCTCGTCCTGCCTACCTCAAAGCAGTGACACTGGTTTAGAAAGGTGATTAGTTTTTTCCTTCCTTCTGGATCAGGCTGATCACTGGGAGTGAAGAATAGGCAGAGAAAAGGGGCTGAAACTATTACAAAGACAATACCAAATGCCAAAAAGCAAGATTCATCCCCCTTTCCTGCCTCTCTCCATCTCCTGGAGAGGCATATGTCTCCAAGAGGCAATGGGAAAGGAAATGCAGAAAAGCCACATAAAGATTTAAAGGGGATTTAGAAAAATATTATCATTCTTAATGTTTGTCGGCATGTGGCAATTTTCTTTGAACCAGAGTTTGTTTAAATTCCTTCTTTCTTTGAAGGCTTAATATTTCCTTTCATAAAGATTATGGAAGCCGCCTTGGATAATTTAGGATTTAGCAGGGCTATTTGATTCTGGCATGTGCATGGAATTGATTTCCAACCTTTGGTAGGTGAAAAGTATATTTTGTTTAAAAAAAAAACCCCACACACAATCAAAATGTAGGGATCTTTCTCTAAGCCCCTGTCAGGGACTGCTGAGAACTTATTATCGCCTTTTTTCTACTTCTTCTTCTCGATCTTGTTTTTTTTTTTTTACTTGTTTAGGTTCAGATTGTACCCTGATTCATATTCTTATAAATGGCAGAAAGCCAAAGCTTCCTGGAACACAAGGTTAACAGTGCCTGGGTTAACATTTATGAAAACATAAAACTTGCAAGTTTCTGATCTTTTAGTGGAAAACGATGATAGAGAAGGATACCACAACCAATCTGCTTCTACAGTAAGAAGCAAAAAGCTCAGGTTTCATTGCCTTTTTAGATCACTCGGTCTAAGTGATCTCATGATGAGAGGATCACGAGTGAGCCCTGGCAACTTTCCTCTTGCTAGGAAAGTAGGGAAAAGAGAAAGCTTTTCAGACGCAGAGACCTATTCGCCTGCAGCACCTTCAGAACTCTGTAGCTGCAACTTACTGAATGTTGTCTTTCTTTCTTGGATTTATCAATCAAATTTATATGCTGTCACAATCACAAGACTCTTGCTGCCTGACCAGGCAGGCAATAAAATAAAACAGCATAGAAATAAGGCAATAAAACCCAGCCCGGTACATAATGCCAGGGACCCAACAGTCTAAATTGCACTGAGAAGTTCCTGGTTAGCCAATGCAGGGTATTGACTAGGTATACAGTCAATACCTATTGACTAGGTATACAGATAGTCCTTGACTTAAAGCCACTCATTTAGTGACCAAAGGGCCAGCCAGGAGTGGGATTTGGGGGTTCGCTGAACTGGGCAGACCGTTAGCAAGAGGATTGCCTGAACCCCTATGAACCCCCAGCTGCCCACCCCATAACATCAATGACATTTGCAGGTTTACTTGATCATAAAACTCAATGACTTTCATGCAGGTTTACTTGATTGTAAAATTGATTGGCAGTGGTGTACTTCCCAGAGAACAGCCGTAGATGATTGAACTGTTGGGAGTTATTGTGCAAACTGAGCCTTAATAGGCAGGAATTCCCAACAGTTTGATGAAGCCTGATGGAAAAAGTGTCCTTATAAAAGTTGGAGTGCCAGGACTTGCTTTCAGCTAGGGGTTTCTATAGGATAGCTGTTGTTATTTTTAATTGATTCCCTCTCCCTTCTTGTGTATTAGACCCAGCCTAAGCATTGTTCCAAATTTTGCAGCTGAATAGTCTTAGCTCTTCACTGGTTTCTATTAGATCTCCTGTAGTTCCTGTTTCCAAAAGAGTTGTATGGAAACAGCAACAGATATTCAATAGTTTCTCATGTCATAGAAATTCAAGCCGGAAGTAAAACAGCTGGACTTTGCTCACACTTTGCATTTAATATCTTCTCTTAAAATCCATTGTCACCTTCAAGATTTTACTTGCAAGGGAACTCCATTAATGCCCCATCTGACCCACCTGGTTCCCAGGGCTCTGTCTCTGGACATGTTGATGCCATCCAAGTTGGGGGCGGATATGAGCGGCATTATAACGGCGCTGGTGAGCCGATATCACCAGCGCCGACTTTTTCGTTGGATGTTTGTTCCCACGAACTATTTTGTCTCACCGGGATTTGGAAGGCATCGAAGGGGATTCCACTGGCAAATAAAGACACATTTGTTGGACTCTCCAGTCTCCTGCTCCCCTGATTTTGACACTCCCCTCCTAATTTTATAAAACTATACAAAGGCTGATAAATGAGGAGGAAGAGACACTTTTGTCCCATTTACCAGCCTGGGAAGGAATTATATAATGGTCCAATTGATCTGGGTCAACTTTAATCAGAACCAGCTAAAAAATTTATTAATTAGCACACCATCATATTCAGATCCCTGCTTGGATTCTGCTGGCAGGGTGGAAGTAAAGGAGGAGTGGGAATTGCATCGATCCCACCTCCCTTTGGCTGCTATTTGTTTTTTATTATCATATATTGAAATGAACTTCCTCTCAGTGAAACCATCTGCAAGGCTGGCATAAATTAGAAGCTGATTGAGGAAAGAGGACTGTGGGAAGATAGGTTCTTGATCTGACACATGCTCACAGCATTTTCTCCAGCGGGCTGTTCGCCCTCTTGGGAATTGAAATTCTGGTATTGGAAAAAAAAATCACCCACAGAAGTTTCCCAGTGGTGGTCGGGTTTTGGGATATTCCCTCTCTAGTGTTGGAAAATTAATTAATTAATTAATTAATTCTTTCTCTGGGAAACATTTCTAGAGGCCAAAGTTTAAAACTGTAAATGAATATTGTAGTTTTTGCCTGAACAAAGCAAAGCTTTTTAATGTGTTCGTTGTATAATCAAAAGAATAGCAACAAAGCCAAACTATTGTAGGCGGAACAAAACAAAAGAATGGTGCTTTATGTGGAGAATATTTGGATTTCATTTTTACTGATTTAGACATAAAAATAAAGAAAAAGAAGAGGAAAAGAATACAGAATAACAGAATTGGATAGGACCTTAGAGGTCTTCTAATCCAACCCCTGCTCAAGCAGGAGACCCTATAACATTCTGGACAAATGGCTGTCCAGTCTCTTTTTGAAAACCTCCAGTGATGGAGCACCCACAACTTCTCTTTAATGGTCTTCCACTCATTATTCCTCGTGGTGCTTTGGAGACAGGTTGACCTCTTTTTGTCTGTGACAAGTACTGGAAGACTGCCATCATTCCCTTTGATAGGCTGGACATAACCTAATTCCCTTAACTGTTCATCATATGGTTTATCCTCCCGACCCCTTTTCATCTTTGCAAAGTGTCCTCTCTGCATTCTTTGTAGAGTGATCATAACGGGGTGCAGTATGCAAGTATGGCCTTACAAGTGCACTATGAACTGATACCACTTCAAGTGATCTTGATACCATCCCTCTGTTGAGGCCGCCTAGGACTATGTTAGTGTCAGGCCTTCCATCTTCAGCTTCTTCGTTTCGCTGGCGTCCTGCCATAAAGTGCAAGTGGTGGTCTACTAGGACACCAAGATCACTTTCACAATCACTACTGTTGGGCCAGGTCCTGCCTAGTCTATACCCATCTGTTTAGTTTTCCTTGCCTAGGTGTATAACCTTACTTTTTGCACCACGGAATTGTATTTTGTTGGATAGGAACTAGTGTTCAAGTCTCTCAAGTTCCTTCTTGAGAGAGAGTATCTTCTAAAGTGTTGACTATTCCCTCCAGTTTGGTGTTGTCTGCAAATTTGATGAGTTTCCCTTCTATACCCTCCCATGTAAATCATTTATGAAGATGTTGAAGAGAACTGGGCTTAAGACAGAACCTTGAAGTACCCCACTGCATGCTTCCCTCCACGTATCTGTACCGCTTAGAGAGGGTTGCAAGCCCTGATAGGCGGTATATAAATACAGTGCTATTGCTATTGCTATTCTGTCTTACCATGAAGTAGGCAGTTATCTACTTTGTTAAATGCCTTACTGAAGTCTAAGTAAACTATGTCCATTTCCCTGATCCATTAATTTAGTCACTTGGTCAATGAAGGCAATACATTTTGTCTGGCATGATCTGTTTTTGACATATTCATGCTGGATTCTAGTAATTATCTTGTTCATTTCTAGGTGCTCATAAATGTGCTGCTTAATTATCTTTTCCAGGATTTCTGCGGGTATTGTCAAGTTGGTTGGTCTACAGGTATTTTTTTTTTCCTTTTTGAATCACACCAGTTCTTTTCCTGTCCTCTTGTAGTTCCCCTGCGCTCCAGGATCTCTGAAAGATTTTGTTCAGTAGTTCTGAGAGCTGCCAGCTCCTTCAAATCAGATGTAATCTGTCAGGTCCCAGTGATTTGAACTTGTCTAGAGGGACAGGTGTTCTCCTACATTTTCTTTCCTGGCCAATTTTAAAGGAGTCAACTTTGTCTTATGGTAAGTTCTGGGTTAGTCTTGGAAGACTGGATCTGGATGAAGATTATACTCTATTGCTTGTGTTTGCATTATATTAAATTCCAGTATAACGCGGTCACTCGCCCAAGGTTCTGGTAACTTCGTCTCCCTCTAGCACTTCTTCTCTGTTTGTAAGAATTAGGTCCAGCATGGTTTTTCCTCTAGTTCCCTCCTCTGTCTTTTGGATGACAAATTTGTCAGCTAAGTTGGTTAGGATCTCCCACTTGCTGCCGAGTTTGTCTCCCAGTTGATATCAGTTAAAATCTCCCATTACTACTGTGGTATGTTTCCTACATACATTTGTTAATTGATTAGCAAAGACTTCATCTACCGGTATTTCTTCTGCTTGGTTGAGTGGCCTGTAGTATACACCTATAGCAATCTCATTTCCCCCCCTTTTATATTGACCCATATGGATTCCAGGAGGTTTTCATCCTTGGTTTTGTGTATTTCTGTAGAGATGTAGTGATCTTTTATATATAATGCAACTCCACCTCCTCTTTTCTTAGGTCTGTTTCCTTAGAATAGTTTGTATCCTTCCATCAGTACATTCCAATCATGCGTTTCATCCCACCAAGTTTCAATAATGGTAACTATATCATATCTGACTGCATGTACTAATACTTCAAGTTCACCCTGTTTGGTCCCTAAACTTTGAACATTAATGCAACTTCAGAAACTTCAGAAAGTCCACAATGTCCCCACTACTTTACTGTGCACCAGAAAAGTTTGAGTAACTTCTGCTAAGAGAGAAAGTTAATTGGAGTTCCAAATAATCAATTTTGTACAAGAATCAGAAGTAAAATTTTATTTGCCGTCATGTTCAATTCACAAATGGAGGCCACTTTGGTTAAATAAATATCACAGACTGTTCCTGCCTGACACTGTTTTTCATCTGTATATCAGCAATTCATCTCCCCTATGAATTACAAATGTCAAATATTTTTTTTCTTTTTAAAATTAATAACCTTTTGTGACATTGCTTGGAGATGAAAACACTTTCCTCTTTTCAATCTCCTGCCGAGCAAAACAGGGCAAGTGTTGGAAGCCCATTTCCTGAGTGATCCACAATGTGCCAAGGATTTTATCTTAGATATGTTTCTGCTCTGATGGGTCTGCCTTCCCCCCCCAACACTTGTCTCCAAGAGGGTGAGTTGTTCTTTGCTCTCACTGTTTTTGGTTTGAAATTTTTTATTAGTTTATCAGACTATAAAATAAAAGGAAAATAGTGAAAAACTAAGGGAGGGAAAAGGAAAAAGTGTGAGGTAAAATGGGAAAAAGGACATCTGACTCTCTTTAGCACAGTAGAGGATAATAGCACTACAACCTCAACTTTTTACTTTTACACAATAATATATAGTAACCATTTCTATAACAAAATATCTAATCAGCAAAACTAAAATCAAAGCTTCCTTCTTTCCTTCATAAGCATAAAATCTAGAAGCAATTTCCAAATGGAAACAAAATGAGAAAATGTTCTTTTCTTTCAACAAAACAATTAATTTAATCATCTCTATATAATTATAAAAACAAAACTACATTAGAGCTTTCTTTCAATTACATGTGTCAGACTTGTAAAAATCCATCCTACTTCCAATTAACTCATTAAATTTAAGTCATTCTCTTAGAATAAAACCTTTTTTTTCTCTGTAATATCTATCATGTTTATTTTCCTCAAGGAATTCTCAACCTTGTTAATATCCATGAAGAAAAAGTCCCAGAATTCTTCTGTTGGAAGTTGTAGATCTGCTTGGAGTCCTTCCTCTTAGAATAAAATCTTCTCTGAAACCTCTGTGGAATCTCTTTTTTTCAAAGAATTTTCAACTTTGTTAGTATCCATGAAAAAAAATGTCCCAAACTTGTCCTCTTGAAAGTTGTGAATTTCCTTGAAATTCTTGTTTCAAGTGTTCTGAGATGGTTGTATTTAAACCATCATCCTAATAAAAATTGGTGACAGGTTTATATTCCAAAATTACAGTTAAGTCCTTTGCATTGTCCAGGTATTTGTAAAATTGCCTTAGTGGTTTGATAATTTTCTACACATAATTGCATCTCTTGCTCTTTTTTATACTATCTATATTATTTATATCTTTAGAACCTAATCAGTCTATAAAATGAGTAATTTTCTGTAAAGAATTTTTAAAACTTCCCTAAAAATATGCTCAAATTTGGCCATCCTAGCTCTCTCTAGTGGTCAAAGAATGTTTTTTTTTTTTTTTGTTTCTGGCCAAGTTCATAAATATCAGAGAATTTCAGCCACCCATAACCAAGCAATCCAAAGCTACATATTATTTAAAAATAGTAAAATAAAACTACATCATTCCATCCTTACGTTTCCCCATCAGAATTAAGAAGAAAAGATACTCCACACTTCCTTATTGTAGCTTGCCTCCAGCAGCCCTCTTTCTTGTTGTTTAACAACAAAGAAGACCCAAAAATGGTGCAGAGCTTCAAAAAGGGATAAGAGCCTGTGACTAAAGAGAGCTTCTTTTAGCTAATAGAGATAATAGTTTCATAAATTAGTTAAGAAATGTTATTGTCCTTTCGACAAATACATTCCAAAATGGCTGCTTTTTCAACAGCGCAGTGATTCCAGCCCTGCTCCAAAGCCCAGCGCCCTTGGCTTCCTGCAGACCACAGCTGTGGGGGGGGGGCGATCTTTTGGGGTGATTCTAGGATTCTCCCTAACCCAGGAGAGTCATGTAAATGAAAGGAATGCCTGTCCCTTCTGTTGGTAAGTAGAAAAAAACAACGGTCCAGAGAGAGGAGCCTCCCTGGGCATGTCGGTCGTTGTTCACAGGAGGTCCCACTTTCACAACTTTTGAGGCCACTTGTAACTGGAGGATGAATCAAACCTTGGAATAAGAGGGGATGGGCTTCCAAAGAGCAGCAAAGAAATAGGAGACCGTGCTTGTCATATTGTTGGCTTTTCTTCAGGGAGACTATAAAAGCAACAAACATACGCATCTTCCCTCTGAAACTTTTACAGATAATTTCTGCCAGCACAGAGCTTAAAACATTTGCATGCCATAATAAACATTTAAAAACAAATTGATCTGGGAGCACTTGGTCAGCTCATTGTCACTATGATAAGCCTGTACAGGTTCAGTGAAATTAAAGGCAGATTCTCTTTGGCCATTGTGAAATGGCTCACTTTAACCTTGGATTTGGAACAAGGTTTTGGAATTAGGAATTGAATTACCGGTAGGATGAGGGTTTTGCTCCGTTGTTCCTGTCACGTTGAGAATCTGACAAATGAGTACCGTAATTGAAACTTTTCATTAGCTATCTTGTCTTCTTTGAGTCTGATTCATCTTTATTTCCTTCTCTACAAGGTGATGTCACCGCCAGGTATTTGTGCTAAGTCCATCCAGCAAAAGACTTGATTCATAACAGGTCCAAGGAGACGGTCCTCAGTCAGGGTGTGTGTGTGTGTGTGTGTGTGTGTGTGTGTGTGTTGAGCTGAGTGTGGCTGGCATATCTGAAGCCAGCCCACCCAAAAGGTGGGTGACGTGTCAATCCTTTGTGTTGATACAAACGGTCAGATTTTTTTATAACCCTTGTTTGCACTCACTTCAAGTTACGACTTAAGCACAAGGGAACCCAGGCTTCTACCTTGGAAGATGTGGAGGTATTTCAGGAAGGGAAAGGGTGGGGAGAAGTGTTGTCGGCATCCAAGGAGATACGGAGGCGCTGGGCGTTTGAGGCTGGAAGGCCACCCCCGTTGCTATCAGCTTGGCTCTCCTGGTGAGGCTGCGGCCTGACAGCACGGGACGCCAGCTGTCAGCTCCATGTTTTCCTTTCCTTTGGTGCAGCTTCCCATCCTGTCTCCCCTTCTCTGTGTTTCTCTTAATGGCAGTCCAGATCTGCCCCCAAACAACTCACACCCGTGTAAGAAATAAAAGTGAGTGCAAGATGGTCATGAACTGTGCAGTGAAATATCTTTAAGGAAAGCCTTGAAGTTTCTCTAGATAAATAAAAGAAACAAAAAAAAGATGGATTGTAGATTGCAGAAATAAAACAAAAAAGCAGAAAAACAGAGAATTTGAAAAATAATGAGAAGGATATTTAGAACAGAGTTAAAAACATTTTTGAAAACTCATCAGTTTCAACAGATGTTTTTGGGGAAATAAATATTATAAAACAACATAAAGAAATTACCTGAAGTATTTGTGACAAGAAAGAAAGCAAAGCAGAGAAGAAAAATCCTTCCCCAAACTATGTGGCATTAAAGAATATGGGATAATTTCTGATTGGGTATTTTAAAGGAAAATAGAAGCCTGAAAACTCACCTCAGGCCTTTTGGGGATGCGGTGAAGTCTGCTGAGCAGCCTGCTGAATCTCTCTGCAGAAGGATTTTGCCCCAAGTTCAGGCCTCACAGAGTGAGTGCTTTGCTTTATGGCAGCCAAGGTGCAATCCAAGGAAGGTTGTAAAATAACGACTGCCTATGATTAATCCTGAGAACATTGGAAGAAGAAAGATGCATTTTGTGAAAACATTAAAAGGCAAAAAGAAATCACATCCCATGTTGCTCATGGGAATAAGAAAGATGAAAAAGCAAAAACTATAACTGTTTGATCACAAGTTAAATAGAACATTTGAGATACAATCCTGAAACAGCCATGTACAAAAAGTGAAAGTCTTAACAAAATGCAAATTTATTTTAATAAGTAGCTAAAGTTACGCAGAAGTTCCTACCTCTGTGGCTGAGTTCAGAGTCCAAACATGTTCCACTGGTTAATTGTTCTCGCTGTCAGGAAATTTCTCCTTATTTCTAGGTTGCTTCTCTCCTTGATTAGTTTCCATCCATCGCTTCTTGTCCTGCCTTCGGGTGCTTTGGAAAATAATCCCCTCTTCTTTGTGGCAGCCTCTCAAATATTAATAAGTATTGTAAATAAATTAAATATTGTAAATGCATTGCAATCACATTCCACTCAGGAAAATAGGAAGCATATAATATTGCAGCAGTTTATGTACACTCTATTAAATATAATAAGTTATTAAAAGTGATTCATTTTAGTAATCTAGAAGCCTAAATGTAGGAGAAGAAATGACAGAGCCTGAGGGAGGGATGAAGCCACAAACCAAGTAAGTCCAACCCCTCTGAGTGCCACTGACCCTTATCTAACTGTATCTACCATTGGTTGAGAAGATTTCCTGTGCATGGGCTTTAGCAGCAAATCGGTTTAATTGAATCTCCATGTATGGACCTGGTCTTTCACGCCTGACACTAAAGCACATGCTTTTGGGGGGGGGTGATTTCTGTGTCATACATGCTCTTCCATCTCAAGACTACTTGTCTGAAAGTTTATGGAGTCCGCTTGTCAAAGGGGAAAAGGAGGAAATCCTCTGAATCCAGCAGCTGATGCTCTTGAAGAAACTGAAATTATCATAAAGGATTTGGCTTTGCCCTACATTTCTTCTGCTCATTGGATGAAGAAAAAAGTTCTTTCTGCATCTTGAAGTATTTTAGGAAGGTAGCCAACATTGTTCTAATGCCCCAGCAATGCTAAAAAATGAGCACACACATTCCTGTTTTAATGACGCTTGGTTCCCTGCCCCCTTTCTGTCTCTTGTGCCTAGTTCTTCTGGGTCCTCTTGGCCATCTTCATCACTGAGGTGCTGCTATTGTTGGTCGAAATCATCTTCGAGAAGCAGGTAAGCTCTCTGTGTCAGTCACTCCTATGACTGGACACACCTTGCCCATTGGAGGCTATGAATTGGAAGGCAGGGAGGAATCATTCATTCTTTGCATCTGCCTTTACACAAAAGGAAAAAAATAGTTCAGCGATAACAGAAACATAAAAGACAGATTAGGAATACAAGTCAAAATAGGCAGGAAAATGATAAGAGAACATTTGTCCGCTCTAGACGGGTTCAAATTGCCAGCACCAGATGGATTCCATCCCAGAATCCTGAAGGAGCTGGCAGACATGATCTCTGAACCAGTGAACCATCTATTTCAAAGATAGGCTGGACTTTGTGTTAAGACAGATGCAAAAACGAGTTACACAGTTCTGCTTTCGCCCGGTTGCTTGTCACCTTCTTGCCACTTTTTCCCATTAATGAACCAATCATTTCCTTGACTTTTTTCTTGTTTTTTACATGTTGAAAGAAGCTTTTTTGTTGTTATTTTTGACTTTCGTTGCAAGCCTTAGTTCATTTTGAGTTTCATTCCTCACGTCATCTTTGCAGGCTATAGTATACTGTACATTCCCCCCTTTTATGGATTGACCCAAATGCATTCAAGAGAGTTTTCATAATTGTTATGCTCTATTTCTGTAGAGACGTATTTATTTCTTATATATAGTGCAACTCCACCTCCTGTTTTATTTGGTCTGTTTCTTTTAAATAATTTAAATCCCTCTAGCTGTATGTTCCATTTGTGGGTTTCATCCCACCAAGTTTCTGTAATGGCAACAATATCATATCTGCCCTCATTTACTTGAATTTCTAATTCACTCTGTTTATTGTTCATACTCTGTGCATTGGTGTATAGACATTTGAATCCTTTTGACTGACCCTGTGTTTCTTTCTACATAACCTGTTTGGTGCCTGAATTCCCCTTCTTCCTTACCTTAGAGGATCACTGAAAGCCTGTAAAAGGCTGACTTGAACTTTTAAGAAAAACCAGGACAATTGTGAACAAAACAAATGGATTTACAAATAATTCTATTGCCAAAGAGGTGAGCATGGTGATGATGGGGCAACTAGCTTTAGTTATTTTATTTCAATATATGTTGCAATTGTACCATCAGCTCCATGTATTGTTTTCTATTTTTTTCATAAATAATAATGAAGTTCACTTATAATTTATAGATGCCAATTAAGTTGTCATGGTCACCTCTGGAAAAAACATTCCACTCTGAGGCTTTCTCATGATCCTAACGTTGATTTCCAGTGAAAATACTGTTCAACTTGACATCAGACAAAATACCATATAATATTACAGATTCATAAATTGGGGTGGGAGTGGGTGAGAATAAAACAAAAGGGAAGTACAGTTGTAGAATAAATTCACTGACACAAGGTATGCCAATGGGCTGCTAGCTTACTTGACCTTGAAAGAGCATTAGAATATTTCATGATGGCTAGTTATCAATATATCTTAGCTTTGACAGTGTGGTTAATAATAGTCAGCAATACTTTTTTTTCCAATGATAAAAGAAGCCCCTTAATTTTGTTTTCCATTCCTTAATCAATATTCTGTGGGTTGAGCATACCTGAACTTTTATTAAAGCTTTTTACTGAAGTACATTCTCTCTTTAAAGAACCCTACTGAGGACACATACAAATGAGGGGTCCTTTGTGCTCTCTGAACTTGGTTGTTTTCTTGAAGATGACTCATTACCCCAAATAGGTAATATCATCAGTGCTTGTCCTTGGCTAGCACCTTATAAACTAGCACTGATGATGTTACCTAATTTGGGTAATGAAATTTCTGCAAGTAAACATCAAACTCAGAGAGCACAAGGGACCTCTCATTTCAACCCCAAGCTACAAACATTCTCCTTTATTGGTAACACATACAAATATTTTCTTTTCCAGAATCCTTTTGACTTCAATCCCCTATGAGTCTACTTGGCCTATAGCACTGTTTCTCAAACTTGGCAACTTTAAGATGAATGGACTTCAGCTGCCAGAATTTCTGTGTTAGCAACATTTCAAGGCAATATGGAACTCAAATAAAGATCTGTTGTAACACACTTTTTCTAAGGTTCCTGGAATCTTTGAATGACTACCTAGGTCAGGGGTATCAAACTCGTGTTGTCACAGCATCGCCACACAATGTTTCCCCCCTTCGCTAAGCCAGGCATGGGTGTGGCCAGCATGTGACACATCCAGCCTACGGGTTGTGAGGTTGACACCCCTGGCCTAGGTGAACAGACTATGAAACACAAGGGAAATTTGCTGTATCCATGAGGTTCATCTCTCTTATTTGTTGATACCAACAGATCTATTTACTCAAACATTCAAATCTGGGCTTGTTAATAATACAGAGTTTGCATCTATGGCCTTCTACAAATGTTTTGCATGAAGTTTCCTGTCTCTCTGCCAACAGAGAAACACTGAATCAATACTGTAGAATCACAAAGCTTTTTGTTTGGTTGGTTGTTCGTTTAAATTAAGAGAACATAGCAACTGCTGTTGATACCACCATAATTACACCATGCTGCAATGTCAAAGTGATGGAACAAGTGGTTCAACACTGCTGTATTTTAAAACAAATATAATGTCACTATAAAGCAACATTTTAATTTGCTGTGGAAAAAATAGGTATCATTGTCTGACATTTTAGAAAATGAGAAGCAACAATGTTCTGACAATTTTCTCTTTGACCCACTCTAAGCAGTTGGTCTAACTGACTGTTTAATGGTGCAGTGGCATTGATTCCCTGCATTTACAATGAGAGGCTGCAGATACTTAAGCTAAAATTTCTCCCCCAGAAATGACCACAGTGTAGGAGAAGAGAAGGCAGAGCTGGAGTTAAATGTGTCATCAATTTAGACTCCTTGTATTTCTGCAAGAAATCCAAGTCCAGTCCTCGTTGACCTTTATTGAGCATCAATTTAGGGCTGACTGTTAGTTGAGCAGATTCTTGTGAATAAACATGAATAAATCTATGCTCAACTTTATGAATGGTCCTGATTCTTTGTGCCTGACACATAGCTATGACCTTTTATATTTTTGGCGGGAGCCATCCTTAAAAAGAATTGTATTTATTGCACAAATATAAATATTAGTCTGGATGCAATGAAGTTGCTGTCTTACATTCTGAAAGTGATCCAGATGTTTGATATACATTGATATACATATTGTTTGTATTTTCATTATAATAACTGCTTAGTCAGATCTAGCTCTGAAGTTTTGGTAGTTCTGTTTAGGGAATACATCCTCTCACTTTGTGTCATTTAAATTTGATATCCTTAGCTGTCTGCAAAAGTGAACAGTCCAGACACTTGCACTTTGCTAGGTTAGCACAAATCTCAAAAACATTTAAAATATGTTGCAGAGCCTGGGTTTTTTTTCCTACATTTATTTTTCTGTATTGCAGCAGTATGTT
Source organism: Pseudoxyrhopus heterurus (assembly GCA_032468235.1). Classification (NCBI taxonomy): domain Eukaryota; kingdom Metazoa; phylum Chordata; class Lepidosauria; order Squamata; genus Pseudoxyrhopus; species Pseudoxyrhopus heterurus. The sequence goes on from JANHJO010000683.1 coordinate 261,299, forward strand.
TCAGGGTTGTATTGATTTCCATTCCTTAGGTTGATTAATGTTTTAGGAAGAAGGCAGGTGCATTAGTGCAAAGCCGAATAGAAATATACATCTGTTTTTCCATTATTATTTTTTAAAAAAACACTGATTTTTATTTCATTTTATATATGCACAATAAACTATAGTGTAGACTGATTATCAAGATGGTTTGTAGTCTCCTTCGACAATTTTTATTAAAGGAACAATGAAAAACCAGGATAAGCTAATAAACCAGTGCCCTTTTGGGAATCGAATAGGCTTTTTCTTTAAAAAAAAAAGAAGAAAAAAATAAACTGGTTTCCAGGTTTATTTATTTATTTATATTTGTATGCCGCCCAACTCCCAAGGGACTTTGGGCGGCTCACAACAAATATTAAGGTTAAGTATTTTCACCTTATAAACTTGCTGCATAGAATGAACATTCTTCAGTAATTGGTTTTCATGGTAAGAAACTCCTTACTCATTTCTATAATACGAGAAGGCCAGCATGTTAAGAAAAGTCTTCACCATAGAAGCATTTTTCATTCACATCCCATTGGACCTATTTTTCTTCTAGCTGTGAGACTCTCTCTTTTTTTTTAATATCTCAATTTTAAACTTCCTCCTATAACCATCAAATTTCCCTCCCATTCATGTGGGAAATCTTTTTATTTTTAAAAAATATTCTTATTATTTTCCTATAATACGGTGCACTGTGATCAGGCCTGAGTTAGTACACTGGTCAATCATTATGGGGGGAGAATTATCAAGTTAACACATGGCAAGATGTCATGAGGTGAAGTCAGAGAGAATTTTAGAGAAGTTAATCCCCACAAAGAATGAATTGGATTGAATAAATTGAATATGTGGAAGATATATAAGAAATTTAAACGATTAAATGATTAAAATGTGGTTAAAATGAGCAAAATATGATTTATATGATGTTTAAGAATTGAATGAAATGAGAAAATGGGACCTATGTTTATAGATAAGATGATAAGGAAAGTAGAATTGGGGGGAGAGTTATAGAAACTAAAGGTTTTATATAATGAAGTGGATTAAAGTAGAACATGTGAACCTATATGATCTTTAAGAACTGAATGAAAAGAGGGAAAGATTGGTAGTTGAGGAAATGTAATAAAAATGAAATGGATCATTTAAAAGTGTTAAAAGAAACTAGTTTTGCCTCTACCAGAAATGGATTGATTTATATGATGAATTGGATTGATTATTTTTAAGAATTGAATGAAATGAGAAAATGAGACTTATATTTACAGACAAGATGATAAGGGAAAGAGAATGGGGAAAACAGTTACAGAAACTAAAGGTTTTATATGATGAATTGGATTGATTATAGTGGAACATGTGGACTCATGATTTTTAAGAACTGAACAAAAAGAGGAAAGGAGATTTATGATTGGTAGCTTATATAGGTAAGATAATAAGGAATTTAGGAAATGTAATAGAGATGAAATGGATCATTTAAAACTGTTAAAAGAAACTAGTTTTGCCTCTACCAGAAATGGATTGATTTATATGATGAATTGGATTGATTAAAATTGAAGATATGGAAGAACTATAAGAAATTTAAAATGTCTATAAATATTATTAGTAT
>JANHJO010000683.1:338900-348905 GCA_032468235.1 Pseudoxyrhopus heterurus
AAAAAGGGACTTATACTGCTGAAATTTATTTATTTATTTTTAAAAAAAGTCCGCATGTGGGAATTGTAGTATCAAAGAGAAAAAGCAGCTTGATACACTTTTTTTAAAAAAAAAAAATTCTTCTGCTATTTACATGAGCAGTTATATAACTCAGAGGAAGATTTCTATAAAATTTCCCTGTATGTGTGTGAGAGGGAGGGAGGGAGGGAGGGGGGGAGAGAATGTGTTCATAGTGGAAAATTGACCCGAGATATTTTCTTTCTAATTTGGACAACAAAGATAACTCAATTTTAGCTATTTAAATGTTCCTAATGAAGCACCCACAAGGGTTTTCCTTGTCCTCCAATAGGACTACAGAGGTGTGCTTTGGAAAAGTGAAGAAAAAGTCTCAAAGAATGCTGGCAAGAGAAAGAGGGTGCTGTCTGATTAAATCAAAAACCAGAACCATTTAAACTGTGTTAACTCCATGAGATGTAGGACTCCAGACGTGTATCCAGTAGTTCAGCCCTAGCAACTTCCTCATCTGGAAACACCATAGGGTAATGAGGCTCTCCATACAAAAGCAGACTGTTGACTCAGTGACTGTTGGCTCAGGTGGGGATCTCCATTAGAATCGTCTACCTTCTAGACTTATCCAACCATCACTGTGCCATAATGTCATGTTTCTTTATTAATGGCTGGGTGAGCCTGCATGAAGCTGTAAGTCATTTGTAGGGATGAACTTGAACACCCAAGCAGTGCCCTGCTGGATCAGTCCCTTGGTCCATCAAGTTCAGCACTCCATTCTTATAGGGGGTCAACCAACTAATGGGCAGAAGTCTCCCAGCAAACGACCTTCAGAAGCAGTCATCCTGCCATCAAGACTAATAGCTGTTGATCTCCCATATCCCCATAATCAAACTTAACTTTTTAAAGATGATTTTTCATGTGTAGATTGAAAAAAGGTAACAAAAAAAGAGAGAATGTCTAGGTAAGCTTGAGGACCAAAAATATATGGAGCAAGATAAAATGTGCTGGTTTATAAAAAGATACTTAGATCACACTCCACGTATATAAAGATGTTAAAACCATCAAAACTGACACCAGGCCGAGCATGGAAAAACCCAAAGTAATGCAAGATCGGAAAATGTGGAGAGACCTGACCCAATTGTTAAGAGTTGGACATGACTAAATGGATATCACCATCATCAAGCATCATCATGATCATCTTTTCATCTTTCCTACTACATTCTCCTATTGATATCTATGGTTTATCACTTCTTGTTGTATCTTATGATTCATGATTGTAACTATGATCTATGATATATGACCTATCACTTTGTTGTTGTATGTACACTGAGAGCTTATGCACCGGAAACAAGTTCCTTATGTGGCCAATCACACGGCCAATAAAGAATTCTAATTTTAATTCTATTCTATTCCATTCCACTCCATCCCATCATTATCATCATGCTAAAACCTGTCTCAAATTACACATCAACACCAAACAAAGTATAACTCATAAACCTGGGCCCCAAAGAACATGTTTTTGAAATCTACATCTTGCCTTCATACTTGTAGGCAAGTATCACCAAGCAGCAGCTCCTGTTTTACTTCCCACACAAAATAGCTGGTTAAGGATTCATTCTTTTCCCAAGGCTAAGGCACTTAGCAGGGCCATAGCCTTTGTTTATTTTCTTTCCCAGGATAACTCGTATTAATTGCAACCAGCGGTTTTACTCTTGCTTCCTTGTCAAGTCATCCCTCTGCCTCAGAAAGTGACAGCCAGTCCAGAGACCATAGTACCTGCTGGCCTCGCTTGCCTCTGTTTTAATAACAGTCAACCTGTACTTGACACTGTTTGCTTTTGGAACTTCTGAAGTCAGACAAATTGCTCTACCACTCCTTCTCCCTCTCTCCGTCAATCATATTGACGGACAGAAAAGCCACTGCAGGATGGGGTGCAGGGAGAAAAACTGATTGAGGAAGAGAAAAAGGACAGGGGAGAAGAATACACAGGGAATCTCCCTTTCATTTCTTCAGATTTTCCCATTTCTTTCTTTTTTTAATTGATCTTTTGCAATTTGGAATTAAGTATATATGGTGCACCTCTAGAGGTCCACCTCTTCTTAGGAGGAGAAATGTTGTACATGGCCCAAAATGAAAAGGACAACCTGATCTGAGTGAAGACATTTATGCTAAAGAAATGAAGAGTCTGTAGACTTGGGGGGAAATGGATACACAAGAACCAGAGCTTGTCTTGCTATGGCTTCATTCTAATTGTGAAAACATGTCTTCTGTTCCCACTCATTCCTAAACTCAGAGAAAATTATATGATTTCTATTTCAGGTCCCCATTTCAAAAATTAAAGCTCCCATTAAAAAGAGGTTTGTTAAGTGAGCAGATGTGCGCTAAATAAAATATTGCATTTTAAATATTGTACGATATCTTCTAGCTAATCTGATTTCTTTCTTCAAAACTATCTGTACAGGATAATGTAATACTTGCAAATGTTGTGAACACAGTGGCTTAGATTGGGCGTAAGGTGCTTTGTAGATCTAGAGGTGAAACAGTGACTTTAGGTGCAAGAAAAGTCATTTCATAATGCACAAACACAACACACACATCCCCATTTATATGCAGTTTCCTGGATAAGTCATGCCTATCATTCCATCCAACCAGGAATGACATTATGAATTAAATAATTGATACCTCAAAGTCAGACTAGGTTTATTGAATAAAGCTAAAAGCAATTAAGAAAAGGCACGGTGCAGATGAATAAATGAACATCTTCACCACCCCCCAAAAAAGCTTTCCAATCATTCCCAAGACAGATTTTTTTCCCCAATAATCATCCCCCCCAAAACCCCAAAACCAGATGAACAACTTCAATTCCAGTCAGATTTTCTTCCAGAATTCAAAATCGACTTGGTGTTTAAGACCCAGTGATTAGTTTTTGTTTGTGAAATGGATCAAACCATGAAACTGTCTGGGACCATCTGCTTGTCTGCAGCCAGTAGCAGTTATGGGTTGGTGGGGGGGAGGCGGAGGGGAGAGGAAAACGCTTCTTGAGTATTTCCCCCTCATCGTGATCTGAACTGGATGGCCTTGAAAATGCCTCTGCTTATGCTTTTATGTCTGATAAGGGGGAAGGATGCTCAACTTAGTAACAAGGCCTCAGTCATATACTTGTATATGTTCCCAAGAATGGAAAATTGTCCCTGATGAGATGAGGCAATGGTTTGTGGTTTCTGGGGGAGGAAATTCGATGCAGGCTTGTAGCTCAGTTGTTTTTTTTTCCCCTTAGTGCTTGAATGTGAGAATCAACAGCCATTGTGGCTGAGAAAGAAACCCAGCCTGTCTTTCAAAGAGACATCACTTGTGTGGGAAAGAGAAGAGCGAGGGAAGCCAAACCATCTGTAATTCCATCACCGCAGCCATCCAGCTTCTGGAGTAGGCGGGCTCTCAGTTCAATGGGCTGGGACTCTGCACGGAGCCTTAGCTTCTCTGCTATAATGTTCCTAATGTAATCCACAACTACTTTGTTCCAATAGACTCTGATTAAAGTTAGTGGCACTGCCATATTAAAACTTAATTCTAGGCTGCTGGCGTACAAAATAAACTGGAATTGATAAATAGTGTTTCCAGAGGCTAGTTATATGTATTAGCCCAAATTACAGATAAGTAAATTGTTTACAGTTAGATTCACAGTGCAGATAGAGTGGAAGAGATTTTGACTGCTAAGCGATTGAATTCCATCTCACTGGAATTCTGCTACTGCTGTGATGTTGTTCTCTTTTACAGGCCCTCGTACTGGGCTAATGGTCTCATCCACTTCATCTGAACTGTTGTTTTTCTTGAGGATATTTTATACACCTTAACGTGTTAGCAAGATAACCTTTGCAAGAGAAAGAGTTTGCTAGACAGCTCCAGTGAGCTTTCTTTCTCTCTTTTGCTTTTTCTCTTTCTCTTTCTCTCTCTTCTTCCTTCCTTCCTCTGTAAGTGCTCTTCACCTATGTTTGTTTAACATAACATGCATTGTTTGGAGTCTCATGCAAATAAAATAAGTTGAGGAAGAGACTCTCATGTAAGATGCAACTGGTAAGAGAAAGATTATCATTTCTTCAAAGTGTCTGTGAAAATTCTTCCTTCCAAACCTTCCTTTCTAGGCAAAAAAAAGAAAGAAAGAAAGTCCATAGGGATTTAATTACAACTACAATACAGAGTACTGTAGTTTCCCTCTGGAGCCCTGGACTAGGTACATCAAAAACAATCACCAGTAGGAAATTACTAGCTGCCTCTTTATTCCTGGTTTTAATTGATTACAGAGCCAGGATAGTGCATCAGTTAAAAAGAATGGATAGCGAATCTGCAAGGATTTTTCACCAATCAGTTAAGTTAGAAACTCTCATCTTCCATGAATAGTGGCAGAAAATAATATTGATTGCACTACAGATATGCCATGAAAATGTATGAAAACTACGATGTCAATTCTGCAGGCATGGTTCTTTTCTAAGCAGGCTCTATATCTGTTTATAGAAGAACTCAACAAGCTTGACCTCAGCCTAGCTTAGTGTTTCTCTAAACCAGTTTTCTAAACCCTCAGGAACTGGATTGTCTCTGCCTATTTCCCAGAACCAAAACTAGCACACCATTGTTTTGTGAGTGAGTGTGTATGTGCATGTAAGACCCTAGCTATCCAAAACAACAAGTGAGGAGACAACACTCTATTTAATGTAGTACCAGAACATTGGTTCAAGCTGGCAAGTTTCAATGGACACATCTCCTGAACTCTTCTGGTGTTATTGGTTCCTCCAGTGTTGAAACCTGAGCATCTCCATATCTCTTTCCAGGGCCGTCCTGTGTGATGTGGAGGCAAACTGACTTACACAGAGTCCTTAAATTGCCAGTGGACCAATTCATGAAGCTCTTCATAAAACTTGTATTTCACACAATTAACTTGTACAGACCATAGAAGAGCTTTCATCCTGACAAGGAGCAGTGTTTTTCCTTTGGCAGTCCTAGTTATAGGAAGGAAATATAAAAAGATCCCCTGTTTAAAATAATTGTGTCCCTATGCGAATAGGAAGGTAGTAGAAACAACTGGGCATGTTTTGTTTGCTTGTTAATATTTGTCAATCCTTCAAGGCAGACCAGATTAAGATGTTGGTGACATGAATGCTAATACTATTTTTATTATAAGGTTACCGGAATAGAATCTTGCAAGTTTGAATGCACTTTCCCCCTTCCCTCCCTTCTTTTACCTTCGTGAGAATGAGGAGAGATCATGCTGAAATGCTTACTTAAATTACATTTCTACTCAGATTTCATTTTCTGATCATGGACTTGGTTTCAGCCCTTCCTTCTGTTCCTCCAGGTTATTCTTCCTTCCCATTACAATGTTATGTACTCATGTAAGAAGTAGATGTATTTATACCGTGGCTAGTGGATTTCCAAAATGAGCCCAGGCGTTTTATGTATGAAAAGCCAGTTTGGTCATGTGATTAAGGCACCAGGATAAGAACTGGGTAACTATGAGTTCTAGTCCTACCTTAGGTATGAAAACCAGCCTGGGACACCCTAGCCAGTTATTTTTCTCTCATGTTGTTGTGGGGGGAAATAGGAAGAGGAAGGAGTACTAGATACGTTCACCACCTTGAGTTGAAATAATAAAAAGATGAGATATAACAATATCCCTCTACATGAATTCTGTGGGGCAGCATGTAAGATCAGGAAGGTGTTGGTTTCTACAAAATGTTAGCAGTGTTTTCTCCTCGGTATATTTACCCTTCTTAAATACATTTTATTTTTTTATTCTGGATTGTTGTGCCCTGATCTTCAGCAGTACTAAAGTTTAAGGCTTTCCTAGTGTAGTGGTACCATTGGGGGCACATGGAAGGAGGCCAGAAAGCTGCCAAAACCTTTAACCTTATGTGACTAGAGTATTGCTCAGTGGCAATGCACACATTCCACCTCTGGAAGGTTGGATCTCTGGCATCTGTAGAGAAAAGTATTGGGGACTCCTGTCCTACAACCCAGAGTAACCCTTGAATGTCAGTGTCAGCAATATAGGGTGAAATTCTGTGTCAATAGAAGGCACCATTTTACTGCTCCCTATGCAAGGTCTGCCTCCTTACACTGGAAGAGTTGAGCCCCAACGGTGATCAATATTGATCTTCCAGTAAATAGATATTTTTCCCTTTTCCTTGAGAAAGGGAAAAAATGAGATTTTTTTCCCCAAAGGGTTTTTTTGGGGGGACTAGGGGTGATAAACCAAAGCACCTTAAGTACTAATGAGGGAGAACAACAGGGTGATATTAGGGTGTAGCTTTTTTTTTAAGGCAATCATATCCTTGTGATATACAAGATAGAGAGTAATAGAGCACTAATGAATGATTAAAAATTTAGATGGCTGCCTTTGAAACCGTTTAAAAAAAAACCTGGAAACTTCTTAATGAGCAGCTATTGGAAAGAAAGCATTTAAAAGTTCAGAAAATGCCTCTGTGGAAATTTCATTGTCTTTGATGCTGTAAAATAACTGCAGGGTGGATTCATTTCAAGTTCTCTTTAGCATACCAGTTGTTCAGAAATACTGGGCGATATCTTTCTTAGCAATATGTGAGAAAAACAATGTCTTGGTCGCTTTCATTTATCTGCAATTTGACAGGAGTGCAGTTTATTAACTTGAAAAGAGACAGATACATTATCTGAAACAGAGAGACGATGGTAGGTATTGCTTCCTTTTTATACCAGTGGGAGTCCATGATACTTTGAACTTGCTCACCATTAAATGCCTTCCTGAGTTGTTGAAGTGCCTTTAGAAAGAAAGCCTGCACATTTATGATGTAAATTCGTTATTTTGATGGTCTTTGAAATCTGTCAAATTCACATCCAATTTAATGTGCTACTAAAAAAAAAACCTTTTCTTTTAAAATACTTTTCTTTGGAGATTGTTCAAAGCTATTTTCATGTTAAAAAGCATTGTTATGCCTAATATATCCTGAAAGTGGTTTAGCAAGGAACTTATACAATTCTGTTTCAAGTCAATTCAGCTTTTAAAATATGCCATTATTTCAAATAAGCTTTGACCAGGTAGTTGCCTCCTTTTCTCCCCCATTAACTAGAATGTACTTGAGATCCAGGGATACAATTAGGCACAGTGGGTGTGTGGCCCATTTTATCATCAGTCAAATCAAATTGGACCCTTTTGGATTTTCCTAGGCCAACTAATCACCTGCATGGGCATACCTAAGGTTATTTGGAAATTCAAATTTATATTTTGGGCCTTCCTTCCTTCCTTCCTGGCTAACCAACATCAGATCTGAAAGTTCCTCTTCTCCTTCCAACAGATGTCCTAGTTACATTATCTAGGCAGATGTTCACACTAAGCCATTTGATGTCTTAATGAAGGATCGGCATTTTAAATACTCCAAACTGCTAAACTTAACCGCTATTCTGTTTTAATTTCAAGGGCTGGGTATTTATCCCAGAATATGTGTCATGGGGAGGAGGGGCACTGAGACTATGCATTATCAGAAGAAATCAAATTAGTTTTGATTGGCTTGAAATGGATGGAAGTCTGGGATTCAATCTCAAAGCCAAGCAGACATCTTCGGGTTGCTTAATCCTTATTACACAGTAGTGGCTTGCTGTATCTTCGCTTCTTCATCAGTTTGCAAGATATTTTCAGGCTGATACAGAGATCTTCGTGCAGATCTCCTTCAAAGCAACATACAGAGGAAGCTGTGTTAAGAGTTTCAGAGAGTGTTTACAGATGCCTTATCAGTCCAGGGAGGGAGGACCACTGGCAGATGGAACAAATTTCTCCAAAGCAGGCACACAGCTCTCCTAATCTGCAGAAAGCATCACACTTGGGAGGTTCAAAGATCTCTTTCACGAAGAAAGAAATTAAATTGAGCTGTCAGCTGTTGGTACAAAAAAAAAAAAACCCAGTGGCAAGAGATATCAGCGTGCACGCACACAGATGTGCCCGGCTATGCTTTCATCCATATTCTAATTTATCTACGATGAAACCTTTCCTTGCCCTTTTTTAAAACCAGTTGTCTCCATATTCAGGGCCGCTGTAAAGGAGCTGCAGATCATGCATGCATTGGGCTCTAAAACATTTTTGTTTTTTAAATGGAAGCCCTATAAGCAAAGGGACAGGTAGAAGCAGGCTATGGGGGAATGTGAGAAGAAAGAAGGGATGGCTAGCTGCTTCCACATCCTCACCCCAGTGGGAGCATGTTATGTTGGTTTCTTGAGCCAGTGGGACTTTGGGGTGGGTATGACCTTTCAGCCAGAAGAGATAAGCCTACCAGTATCATTCTTCTAAACAGACTTTTACTGTATGCTATAATATCTCTCACTCAATTGAGAGATTGATATTTCTTATTAAGGGCTTCCTCCTTTAGTTCATATTGAAGAAGTATCTGTAATATAATCTAGTCTGTGTAGCAGAGGTCTCAAAAGACTAGCTTTGCACTGGATAACCATGTATTTCAGGTCGGTTCTGCCACACACTGATTGTAGGTGGAGGGCAAGTTTCCTAGGAGAGATGAAGTTTGAGAAGCACTCTATGTATAGCTCTAACAATGGAGCCCGTCTTAAAAAGAATGTATTATCGATTGCTTTTTTTTTTTTTTGAAGGATTTATCATCCTGTAATAGATTTTCTCGACTACCCGGATTTAGGATATTGCTGTCAGTTATTATTTATTTTTCATTTTTAAATCCTGGCTGTATATACAACCGATTGCCTTCATCACATGAGCTGCCAAAGCTGATTTTAACAGGAAATCCAAAATGGATGAAATTCAGATTGGTATTTAGATATGGAAGAGGAATTTCAATGGAGATTAACCTGTGAATGGTCACAGAAGACAATGTGTCATGGTATCACTCCTATTCCACTGTGAAATGACCACTGAATCTTCCTGATTTGAAAATGTTTTGATTTATCCAGTAAGGCCCTGAACTGTGTTTACAGTTTTCTAAAACTTTTAATCCTAGAGCGAGCTCCTGTTGTTTCTTCTGCTCCGATTTCCCCATGCCACCTCACACTGCCAACATTGTATTTGGTTGTATGCATGGGAGAATACATTCCAACAGGATCTGATTGTCTTGACACAGTCTCCCTAGGAAAACACCCGCTACCACATAAACCACCATGACATCAGTCTGAGGGAGAAAGGATGTTCCCTCACTGGGCTTTAAACAACAAAGTGTTTCCTTTGCAGTAGAGTTTTCTATAATCACACTTAAGTACAGGCTCATTGTGGTAAGAGAGAGAGAGAGAGAAAGAGGGAGGTCACTGATATATTTTTTCTCACAGGAGGAAGTTCCTGAAATGCAGCTCATGCAGTTAAAAATTACAGCCTTTTTTTTTCTCATACACCCCACTCCCAAGAAATTAGATCTCACACACTGCTTCTCTTTGCTCTTTTTCCCATACTGAAAGTCATATTGTGTAGCCTGAAAGCATTATTTCTTTCAGTGTTCTAAGGAGTTGCAGATCTATCTCCATATACCATTTGTCTCTTCTTTGTTCTCAGCTCCTTTATTCTACCATCTCTATGTGATTGTTGGCCATCTTTTCTCTCTCTGTTTCTGTAGCTTTTGGTCGCTCGACAGCGAGACACTGGTGAAGCGGGCACAGTAGTGCCCGCATTTTCTGCGTTACATGAGAAAAGTACATCTTCCTTCCCCTGTCCTTACCACTTTCTATAGAGGGATGGTCGAGAGCATCCTGTCCATTGCATTACTGTATGGTTTAGAAGCATTACTGCTTCAGACAAGAAGGCGATGCAGAGAGTGGTGAGGATGGCAAAAAAGATTAGTTCATTTCCTTCTATCCAAGACATAGCATATAAGTAATGCTTGAGCAGGGATTGCAGGATTGTCTGGGATGCTATACATACTCTTCATGACCTGTTTTCCTTATCACCTTCTGAGAGGAGGCTGCACAGTATCTGAAGCAGAACAGCTAGATTCAGTCACAGTTTTGTTCTATATAGCATCAACCTTG
>JANHJO010000683.1:349736-360921 GCA_032468235.1 Pseudoxyrhopus heterurus
TAGATAGATAGATAGATAGATAGATAGATAGATAGATAGATAGATAGATAGATAGATAGATAGATAGATGACAGATACACATACACACATAGATCATGCATGTTTTTGGAAGTTATACATCATCCTTCATTTAGTAGCTCAAGGCAACAGACATAGCATTCCCTCCTCCTATTTTTCCCCATAGCAACAACCCTGTGAAATAGGTTCAGACACTTTCCCATTAATCTTTGAAATGCATCAGAAGCATTTATGAACTCAAATAGGATTCTCATCTAGCCCATTCTTGTGGTCTCCAAAACATAATACACTACGAGGTAATTAATTACAGTATTCACAAATCTGGGTTGATATTCCTGACAATTATATAAAACAAAAGAATAGTGAGTTTCCCACAAGTCCATTTAATACCCAGGGGAACGATTTATTATCAGATATAGTATTTTGGTTAAGTACACAATAAGCAATATGAAGCCGTAAACTACCACTCTCTTACACAAAGAAGTGGTGATAAATAAAAAAAATATACCATACCTACTGATCTTTTCAATGTTCTGGATTAAGATTAAAGACAGAGAAGCATTGGCCCTACCATATCCGGGCTCTAAATATCCAGATCATATCCTGAGATTAGCCAAAAGATACAGAAAACCATGATTTTTGTAGCCCAGATATGCTAGTCCTAAACTTTCCTAAACTTACATGAGACCACCAGGACATAAGCAAATAGTTTATACATCTTGGGAGCCAGGATGGATCCAGAAGATCCTGATCAGATGAAAATGACTTGTGTTGACCTAGGTTTAATAAATACCCTGATAAGGAGGTAGAATTCTTAGATCTCTTACTAGAAACATTTGGCAATCATGGGTGACAAGTCTTGGACCAGGAGGTAGTTATGAGAGGTAATCTGGTTTAAGAATCAGATTTGCATATTCATATTCAACTTCAGATGGTGCTTGGGCATACCTGGAGCCATATTTATGTTATTTCAACATGAAAGCCCAAACTTCTTCAAATAACAATAATAAAGAGAGGCTAAATATCTTACCATTTACTGGAACAATGTAGAAAGAGAAGAGAAGAACGAAACTAATCTCATGGTAAAGGGAAACGAAAAGAACCATGAAGAAAAAGACTACAGCCACAATAAACTAGAAGAAAAGAAGGGGGGGGACTCTTGGGAGACACCCAGAGTTTGTTATGAGTGGCTATATAAACAGTTAAAGCAAATGAATGAATGAATGAATGGATGGATGAATGAATGAATGAATGAACACATACATACATACATACATACATACATACATACATACATACATAGAAATTCCTAGAAACGACAATCAAAGCTGGAGAATTTGGTGACCAAGGCCATAAATATTACAGAAAGATTCTTTGGCCAATGCATTTTATCCAATACTTTCTCTGCATGTTGTGAAATAAGTACAATTGGAGCCATCTTAGCGTTATTTAAAGCTACAGGGTTGACAAATAATTTCTAATTGTCAGCTAATAGTGTACACATTCTTTTACCTTCTGGTTAAAGGTAGTTAAAGGGACACTCTGCACATAGTCACATTTATCTTACTCACTTGCTGTGCGGATTATTGCAATGCACTCCTCATAGAGCTGCTCCTAAAAAAAAAAAAAAACCTGGGGCAAACTTCACTTGGTCAAGAATGCAGTGAGTCAGCTTAGATTTGCCCTCAATACATTTTCCTTAAGAATATTTCATGAAGGTGAGCATATACCTGTATTAGTTGTCTGGGTAATTTGCACAGCTGTGGCCAACTATCCCTTAAAGTCTTCCTATCTACATCATTTTTTAAATATTAAACTATGCACCCCACTTTTATTACTTTCCTTTACATGTTGCCCATCTGTCACTGAGCAATGGAATTGTCACGTCATGTGGTCCAGAGATATAAGAAGCTCCATGTCTCCCTTTTTGTAATCTTCAGATTCCCCGTGACTGATGAAAACCGACAGCACACCACTGTATACTATTTGAGGTGGGAAATTCAAAAAAAGAATATAAACTGCAAAATAATCTTATGGCAATTTAATCAAAGAAAGAAATCAGCTACATGCCATTGTAATTAGATATCCACCCAATTAAGCAGACATCAATTCCCAGGAAAATGAAAAGTGCAACTCAGCCCCCAATAGTCGGTTTTTCCTTTCATACATTACCAGGTAGCATTTTCCTGATAAATTACTAGTTAGTCTAACACAATTTCAATTAATAGATGCTCTGACAGTCCCATATTTCTGGATCTCTTCAGGTTGTGTCCACAGCTATTAAACTCCTCTGGTAAGAGAAACATCTGGTCTGATAATGCCCTCCCCCACTCCAGTGGCCTCCCAGATTACAAACATCTAGCTTACTTTTGTTTTATTTCTTATTTTTTTGGACCATCTTGGTTTCATCTCTGTCTCCTCAAATATATTCCTTTGAGAGTATCCTGAACAGCAGCAAATTTGTCTGAAAAATTGGTCATTACTGCAAAGTTTAACTTGATTTCCCCAGCCTCTTCTCTGAAACTAGCTTGCGTTCTTTCTTCCTCATGTTGCTCGTTATTTCAGGCACTCTCAAGGCATCAGGTAATACATTGAGCTAGTCAACATTCCCTTATCTTTTCATGCTTATTCTTTGCTATTTTTCCCCTTTCCCAGTTCGTAATAATAGCAAAAACTTCATCTTTGAGTTAATCATCTTTCAAACAGAGCTAAAGCCATCATACATTTCCATGGAAGTCTGTCTTCAGTCAAGCTCAGCTCTTGTTGACTACTTGGAGAAATCTATGTTGTATTCCTACAGCAATATGAAAGGCACTTGCTATTGCTCTTTTCCAAGATGATTTTATTAATGATCCTACTATATGTCCTTCAACCTTGGGATTTCCAAGCATTAACCAAGTCTTAGTTACCTTTCTTTCTCAAGTTTCAGGAATGGTTTACTATTGCCTTCTCATATCAGGCAAATCAAGAGCCAGGATACAGTTCAAAAGCACTATGAAATTATTCCATGCAACCAACACACATCTACTAATGGTCAGGACAAATTGGTGCCAGATAATAGACTTCAAGAGGAGATGGATTTAGATCTTTTATAGGGGCAAAGCCAAACTGACCCCACCCTGAGGCTCACCCAGGTTATCTCCTACACTCCCACACAGCGCGAAACAAAGTCTATGCCACTGTCATTCAAGTGATCTTCCACCTCCAACATCTTCCTATATTATTGCTGCTCCATACATAGGTCTTTGCTTCTTTTAGCTAGGATGGCCTTCATGCCCTGGGTCAGGGGTGTCAAACTCGACTTTATCCCCGCAGCGGGGTTGTGTTTGATCTCGGGGGGGGGGCATGGCCAGAATGGGCGTGGCCAGCTCGACGTCACTCATGTGATCCAATGCCACTTTTGCTAGTAGTTTGTTTTGCTAACACTCTGCCAGCAAAAATGGAGCTCGTGAGGGCCATGAGTGGTCCTCACGAGCTCCGTTCTGTCAGAGGCACCGCAGGCTGGTCCTTCGCTGTTTCCAGGACAGCCCCATGGGCCAGACCTAGGCATCCCACTGGCCGGATCCAGCCCAGAGGCCTTGAGTTTGACACCCCTGCCCTGGGTGATCCTGTTGGGATTATATACTCTGGGCATACACTCCCAGTATGCTAACCTTCTTTCTCCCACATCACCACAATGAGGCTGTTCAGCAAGATTGGAGGGACACCTGTATAGATGTAGGTTGTTAAAAGCTCCTTGATTTTAAAGTTACCATTGCAAATATGCTCACCTCATTCCTCTACTTCAGCTAAGATGTGGTTGTTTCTCCAAAGCATTTATATTTCTACTTTTGCCATTTTTATTAACAATAGCATTGTGTGTATGTGCATGGGTGTATGCGTGTGTGTGTAATTTGTTCCATCAGAGAGGGAGGAATGCCTAAATGACCAGCCATGAAGATATGTCTACTCCACGTTTTTGAAATCACATTGCCTAATTCATACCCCAAATGATGTCTTTGCACAGTTCCCTGCCTACACATATATGATAATGTTGGCTTACTTTACTAGATCACCATAATGATTATAGAGATAAATTGTACATAAAATGTTTTGAAGTGTGTAAAAGGCTATATAAACACAAAGGATTTTTTATTGCTAATGCCTGCATTCGTTATCAGCATTTACATCATCCCCTAAAAAGCATTGCTTTTTTTGCCATTTTTAATTGCGCCCCCCCCCCCCGACGCTGTTGCGCATTTTGATAAATGTTTCTTCCAGCCAGAGGAAGAAGAAGCACAACTGAAAGAAATGGAAGATTTTTTTTCTTTAAAACAAACTCTCTAAATCATTTTGCCAGCGACAGGCAGATATCATAACAAGATGGTGGCTCACGTGGTAAGATGCTGGGCTTGCGTACCACTAAGGTGAGCAGCTCGGCGGTTCAATTCCCGAGAGTGATTAAAACCGTCTCCTGCTTGGGCAGGGGGTTGGACTCGATGATCTACAAGGTCCCTTCCAACTTTGTTAATATATTATATTATATTATTTATGATCAGGATGCTTGCATCTGAACCAAGGCCTTCAGCAAGCATTCTGGGCAATGCTCACCGACTTCATGTATTAAATGAGTGTGGCTGAAAGATAATCTGATGTGGGTTAGAATCATAAATAGCAGTATCAACCTGCAGTCAGGTATTCTGTTATGCTACCCTTCTTTTTAAGATAAAGTGGTTGACCTTAAGCACTGTTTATGACTTCCTGATCTTTTCTTGCTCAGTCTTTCTATCCACTCTTCTCTCTGTCTGAGTCTGTGTGTGTTTGTCCTCCTCTTTATTGTCCCATTTTCTTTATAGAATACAATGGAGTACTTTATTGACCAAATGTGATTAAACACACAAGGAATTTGCCTGTCCAATGCCTGTCTTCCCCTTTCTGTACCTTTCTTTTCTATTTCTGAATGTCTCCTACTTATTAGGTGTTCATGTTGGCTAAATTGCCTCTATATGTGTTCCCACTGACCTCTGGCTATATGTGTTCCAACCTTATGAAACTAGAGGCCAATTATATAGAGAGATAAAGAGTAGATTTTATGAACTTTTTGTGATTAGCCATGTCACCCAGGAGAGTCAGTTTGCATTTAGCTATGACCCCACAAAAGGAGTCGCATCTGCAACACTGTTTAAAAACGCCAGTTCATGCATACACACACACACCAAAACTGGAAGCTTGTGCCTTAATATAAAATTGTTCCAATAGCGACAGACTTTAGAAGATAAACAACCAAGGATATGGTAGAACCAAGTCTTGGAACAGGCCTGGGCCAGAACCATTGTGGATTTCAGTAAATAACACTGAGCAACAAAATTTTTATTTCCAAACACTTTGGGGTTAATGTGGAATAGCCAAATCTTATTCTCCAGTGAAGTCCTCCATAATGGCATCATCCATGATTTTTCAAGTCTTTTCATCAATAATTTCCATTATTCCTTCAGTCTGGGTTTATTTAATGTTTCTCTCTTAGCTTTTACTATTGTAGACCAAAATATCTGGAGGAAATCAGGTTGCTCACTATATGTTAGTAACTCAATCCTGCACTTGTTTACGTGTGAATGTGAACAAAGCCTTCCTAACATTTTTGGCAGTTTATTATAGTTTTATAAAGGCTTAAAAGTGAGATGGAAAAAAAATCAATATTTTCTCACTTTGCTTGAAGAGTGTATATACAATCTAGTTGAGATCTGTGCCAGCTGATCGGTTCTAATTGGTCTTCTTGTTGCTCTCTTGATCTCTAAGACTCCAAGTCCTCCACTCATCCATTGTCAAGTTTTAGCTCTAACACTGATAGAAGGAACGAAACAAGGATTCTTCCAGTATAATCCAATGGAATTTTTGGCTGAGGATTTTGTGTGAGGCAAAGAGAGAATTCCATGCAGCACTATGTCCAATCTTTTCTATTCATTCCAGCTGCCCCAGAAAGAATCTGAGATACAGTCCAAAACTTTAGACTATCATGAAATCAAAGGCATGCAACCTATTCTTAAATTCCATCAACCTGAATCTTAATTTTTTACTTGAGGGATGTAGGAAAACCCAGCATGGATGTTTTAATGGCCAAGACAGCTACCTTCAAACTGTTAAACAGGAATCTCTCAAATACTAATTATGTAAAATGAAAAAAGCAAAACATTAAATAGCCCTCACCGATGGCCTCTTTTTCATATTTTAATTTTGGAACCCAACATTGTTGAGGGCAAGAAGATCATCATACAGTGTTTGTTCACTTTTTCTCCTACTGCGGTTCCTTACATGTTCTTTTTCTCCAACACAAACACAAGCACATCTTTCATGTATTGTAAGGGATGGAGGCGGGGGGGGGGAGGACCACCCAAGTGACTGAGCTGGGAAAAATGGAATGGCTCAAAAATTATTCTCTTTTTAGTGGTTTCCAGTGAGAATTGCCGAGTATTGTCTTTTACAAAATGAATTTCTAATGAGGAAATTTTGTAGCAGATATGCATTTGCTAATTATAGCTAAGCAGACAGCATCAACTTTATGGAGCTTTTCCAAAAGGGAAGATGGGCTTAACTCAACCTGCAATATCAAATTCAGATGCTCACTTGAGAGATACTAAACACACCAAAACCTATTACATGCACCGTCAGTTTCCAATGTTTTATTTCTGAACCCAGAGAAGGGCAAAGGACCAAATTTAATCAGCCATTATCTAATAACTCAGAAAGATATCAGTAGGATACATTATTTAACATGATGATACTGTATGGAGAATTAGATTTATAATGGAAATTTCCTACTTGTTAAAATCTTTTTGTTATTATAAGAATCAGGGTCCTGGAACGAACAGGTGATTTATCCAGACAAAAATCCTGTTAGAGCCAGTGGAGTTGGAGATAATTCATGCGATTAAAATTCTATCTTAGTCCAAATTGTATTGGGATGCATGCAGTTTAATATTCCAGTCAGTTCAGTTCGGGGTTTAAACATACTGGCTGTTTATTTGAAGTTGTATTTAAATATTATTATAGCAATTTGCACTCCACATATTCTCATGGAAATCAAATAACTTTGGTAAAGCAGGGAAAAAATTCTGTTGTCAGATGTGACTAGATTGATCTTTCCAAATATTATTAAGGATCATATTGAAATTGTGGTACAAAGGCAACTGCAATTAGTATAAATTATATGACTTAGGGCTCTGGGAATATCAGGTTTTCTTTGGTTCATGGTTCTGACATTCCACTTGCTTTCCCTCATCAAACTTTCATTTTGCTCATAGGCACATGTGCAGGTGGGGATCTTTTGTCTTTCATGCAACCAATCATAAGCACCAGGGCAATTTGTGTTGTTCCTCATCCCCAGTAACTCATCAGAATTCTTCTAATCTAAAGATCTTGCCATCCAGTATTGTGTTAATGTTGTCTTGATTGTGGATGTTCATCTGGTTTACTTGGCAGAATGTTGAAGTGGGTTGTGGGGTCCTTGCTATTCTCTAAGCTTGACTTTTTTCTTGCAGACATTTCATTACCAAACTAGGTAACATCATCAGTGCCTGAAGGGAATGGGGTTTGGTCTCTTTTTATATACTAGTGGTTTGCCCTGTCAGTGTTAGTGGGGGAGTTCTTGGTGGTTCCTTGATTGGGTTGCTGTTTACAGTTAGTTAGTTTGTTTGCCTGAGTTAATAGTTCCTTGACTAGGATAGTGTTTCTTCTTGAGTGTTGTTCTAGCATTAATCTTAGTATTAATTTCTGCTCATTTACAATGGCTTGCAAGTTCGTTCTCCAATGGATCATGGTTAGTCTGGTCCCTGGTTTGTGACATGTCCATCATGGGAGATTCTCCTGGTAGTGTACATCCTAACAGTATAGTTCATTGTTCCTGATTTGGGAGCTATAGATTTAGTAAGACTGGTTGATTCTTCACACTCATTTGAAGCAATTTTACCTATACTGGGGATATTTATTGAATTTTAACTTGTATAATTCCCTGCCACTTTGGCTAAGCAATGTGAAATAGAAATGATACAATCTAAATAATTGAAGAATGTAAAATTGTAGCTATGTGTTACCCAAATGACTTTACCATAGAAGCCAATGTAATGTTTATAAGGATTTTCACGTTATTTTTAAGTACGTACAAGAGAAAAGAGGACTTTGTTACCGATACAGATTTTTTTTTTCCATTTCTATTAGCTTTGGTGCAGATTGACTACAACCAATATAAATGTAATATGTTAAGGTTTATTCAGTTATTGTAACATTTTTGGCAAATAACTTTCAGCTTGGATGGTACTTCCATGGGAGAATGCACAGAGGAATTAAATAAGATTATATGATAGCACACTTTCTATGTTTTATATATATAACATATACATGTTAATATAACACTTCACAAGATGGAACTTTCCTCATTCTTTCCATACCGTTGTGATTGTACCAATGACATGGCATGACATAATGACAAGGTTTCATAACCCCCAAATAAGGTAGGAGAGAATCCTTAACCGGTTAGGCATTTTATTCAGGAAAAAGAATGGTATTTGGGGGTGGGGTCACAAAATTTTAGATGACTACTAGTCAGTCAGTCTCAGGAACAATTTTATTTCTTTGGAGATGTGAGGTTCGATATTGATGTTATTTTTTCTTGCAAAAATCTACTTGCTCAAATTCTTTCTTTTTTTCTAATCTTAATGATGGCCAGTCCTTTCAATAAAGGTTATTTCTTACATGTGGTATATGGCAGACATTTGGGGTGGTCTTCTAAAGCTATAGTTGCTGGATTTTAATGCATTGTTAACCATGGAATTGCATTGCTTGTCCAATTTGTAACCACCCTTCAAAAAAAATCAGTATTTTAACCATTTTATAGGTGTTATACTTTTATTTACTGCTTATTTCACTTATGTCAATATTAAATTCTATGTAACAAGTAGATGTGTTTGGTTAAGAGAAGGGCTTCCACAGAATAGCCGTGGCTGAGCTTTTCCGTAATGTGAACTGATTGCTTGGAGGAAGATGATGTAAACAGTAACACAATACACTTTTACTGGCAGTTAACAGGAAAACATGTTTGCTCCCTGCTCTCCCTGTAGTTGGAAAGACTCAGTGTTAAGTTTACAGTTCATCACAGTGATAAATCTCCTGATAGCAAAAGAGCCCGGGGTCTGCTTTCAGCAGAAACAGCGGATTTACTAGAAACTAGATCATTCTCAGCTTTCTCACTTGGTTCCTTTCCATCTATTTCCAGTTTCAGCACAGCAAGAAAAAAGTATGTCAGCAATAAGAAGGGCAGTCATATTAATTTAGCACAAGTTTGGCAGTACGGTATATTTAGTACTAAACAGTGGTGGGATTCAAAAAAATTTACTACTGGTTCCGTGGGCGTGGCTTGGTGGGCGTGGCTTGGTGGGCATGGAAGGGGAAAGATACTGCAAAATCCCCATTCCCTCCCCACCCCACTAACCTGCTTTCCGGCTCCATTCTGCTGTGCAGGGCAACAAAAGAAGACCCAGCCAATCAGCTGGGAGGCAGCAATAGACTGACCATGCCAATCATCTGGGAAGCTGGGAGACAGCAAATAGATCAATTGGCTGCCGCTGTGCGGTCTCCTGGAAGGCGCAGGGGCAGGTGGGTGGGGCCAGTCCGAGGTGGTATTTGCCGGTTCTCCAAACTGGTCATAATTTCCTCTACCAATACGCCAGAACCGGCCAGAACCAGCTGAATACCACCTCTGGTACTAAACCTTCTCAAACAGTGTAGAGGTAATTCTCAACGTATGACCACAACTGGGCCAACATTTGCTTGCTAAGCAAGATAGTTGTTAAATGACTTTTCCCCCATTTTATGATCTTTCTTGCCAGAGTTGTTAAGCAAATCGCTGCACTTGTTAAAGTTAGTAACACAGTTGAGAAAAGGAATCTGGCTTCCCCATTGAACTTTTCACATCGGACGGTGGCAAAAGGTGATCCCATGACCCCAGAACACCTCAACCGTCCTAAATATGAGTCAGGTGCCAAGCGTGTGGATTTTGATCATGGGATCATAGGTATGCCTCAACGGTCGTGTGAAAACTGTCATAAGTCACTTTTTTCGGTGCCGTTATAACTTTGAACAGTCACTAAACCAACGGTTGTAAGTTGAGGACTACCTGTAATCTGTTGGACAATTAGGATATGCGCAGGAGACACAATCTGTGGAAACAAATCCTTTAATCAAGATTATTGATGAACAAGCTGGAAGGCATTGATCGTGATGCTGTTTCTTGCAGGCCTCTGAATTCTTCTCTCCGTGGAGGAAATTGTACATTTATTCCTCCTCTTTGCTTTCTGCTTTTTAACCAGTTAGTAGCTCATAAAAGGACAGATGCAACATGAGAGAAAAGCAGGAGCACACATGAAAGGCCAGGTCCTTTTTTTCCCCCATGGCTGCTAGGTTTGCTCAAAAGCCTTTGATGGAGAACTTTGTCAAAGGCATTTTGAAAGTCTAAAAGCCGCTCAGAGCTCCTCTGCTTTGCTAAAAATTTGAGGCAGCGCCTTATTTCAGGCATCTTTCTACTGCAGAGTATTGCAGGTAGTCCTCGACTTACGAGCACAACTGACCCCCAAATTTCCGGTTGTTAAGCAAGTTTTGCATTGTTTTACAACCTTTCTTGCCCCAGTTGTTAAGAGAATCCCTGCCCTTGCTGAATTAGAAACACGGCTGTTAATGTGAATCTGCCTTATGAACTTAACTTTAACTTTCTAACTCTTAGAAATACCCTTTTAGTTAGATCCCATTATACTTTTTATTAATACATCTGCTGAGCATATTTGCAAAGTGGGTTACGTACTAAAATGGTACAGATAGTCCTTAACTTACAACCACAATTGAGCCCATTGCTAAGCACGACGGTTGTTAAGTGAGTTTTGCCCCACTTTATGACTTTTCTTGCCATACTTGTTAAACGAATCACTGCAGTTGTTAAGTAAGTAACACTTTGGTTAAGTGAATCTGGCTTCCCCCATTTGACTTTGCTTGTCAGAAGGTCGCAAACGGGGATCACATGACCCCGGGACACTGCGACCATCATAAATATAAGTCAGTTGCCAAGCATCCAAATGTTGATTACGTGACCATGGAGATGCTGCAATGGTCGTAAGTGTGGAAAGCGGTCGTGGAGCTGTGGTGGCTC
>JANHJO010000683.1:414526-426749 GCA_032468235.1 Pseudoxyrhopus heterurus
AATGTACATCAAATAAGCTAACTTAAAGAATGTATCCAAAATCCAGGACCCACAACTCCTGTGGAATTGACTATCTCAGAACTGCCGTACTGCTGCACTGCTTCAGCCAGCTGAACTCATGTGATTACAATTTCCTGCACTCCTTGCCAGCTTCCCAAAGGAAGGGAATGGGAAGCTGGCAGAATATCAGAAGACACTCCCTTCCCTGCTGATTCTTTGCCCACCTATGGTCATTCTGTTTCTCTGTTTAGGTAAGGAAATATTTCTGAAATATTGACCCAACAAGTCACAAGTTGTCTAGTATAAAATACATTTGTCCGGTAGAATTGTAAAAATCCATTAAAAGATTTTCCTTTAAATGGTCACCAGGCAAATGATTAAGCATCTGAGCAGCCAGGTTCTTTAAACTGCTTAGGAAATCTGAAATATCTGTCCTAAAGAAAGATGCTATCCTATTACTGCTTATTAAAGTGGATCATTCTAATTAAGCCTAACAAAGAACCTGTACATTATCTGCAAACATTTTCTAAAGTGAAAGTAAAACACAACTCATTGTTGGTCAATATAGAGCCATTCTGAATAGGAAAAGATGATTAAATGATATTAAGGGGTTATACCAATCATTCACAAAGTAAATCTGCATTATGCATCATCATTTAAATGTGTCCACTAGTCTCCTTCCTCAGGATCAAATCCTGAGGATTTGATCATCCTTATCAAATTCTTGAGTTGTTCTCTAGGCAATGACCAGGTAATTGATATCTGGAAAGAAGATTCCGTTTTTCTGGCTGATGTCTTGCAATGGGATTGTTCAGCCCTTTTTCTTTGTTATTTACAGGCATAGAGAGGCCAGGCAGCTGGTTGCCATGGCATCCAGACTTTATAGCGTTTGTAGAAGTGGGCGGGGAGTTTATAGAAAACATAGTGTAAAGTGAGCTGATCTGATATGAAAAACACAACTGCCATTCTCGTAAGGCGACTTTTTTTTGCCACCTGTGTTCTAGGATTTTATCATCAGCAAGGACTGATGAAGGGACACTGTTCTGGATGTCATGGCAACAGCCGACTGTAGATGGGAGGAAGGCAAGGGGGGGGGAGAGAGAGACAGGGAGGGAGAGAGAAAGAGAGAGAGAGATGGATTGCTAACAATGAAACACTAGTGACACCTGCAGGCCAGGGGGCGGAAATGCAGCCCTACATACAGCCAGCAATCTCCTCCTGGCTCTGTGGTTTTTCTCCTGCCATGGGCTCTCCAGCCCTATAGGGGCCCTATTTAGCAGGCGGGGCCTCCTGTTTGAGCTGGCTTCTACGATCCAGCTTGCTCATAACCTGGGTGATGTCCACATTGGTGGCGGCTTCTCTAGCTTTGGCTTCTTCCTCTAGCTGCCTCAAGAGGATTGGGCTGGGACTGGAGCGCAGGTGCTTGCGGACAAATGGATTGTAAGAGCTGAACAGGAAACAAAACAAAGCCAGAGAGTTACTATTATGATCATTGTGATCATTATTAATTAACATAATTCCACCGTCTTTCAGTAAAAGGATGGAAAACTGCAAAAGTGCCTTTCATCGATAAGAACAATCTACTACAGATTTTAGTTCACAAAGGGTTATGCCTCTTAATACATTTGTTAGTCAGAAAGAGTATTATCAGGACTCCTACCATAAACTCCTCTTTTTTCTCATAATGTCTACAATTAGTTTTAAGTTAATGGTGAATTATTTGTCCAACTGAATTCAGTGTATGCCTCACTGTCTTGATGCAACCCAGTCTAAAATTAAAACAACATGGAAAGAGCAATTAAACTCAATTTGTAGAAAGTGGTTTTCATGAAAACATGGCTAGAATATCCAGAATTTGTGTGGGTTTGTGTAAAGCCCTAAACAGATGCACAAATTTTGGCCTTCATCCAAAAATGTTGGAATTGCATCAGAATGTGAGCTTCATCACTTTTTCACCTATCTAAATATCTTACTCCAATATTTTATGGAAAGTTAAGAAATGCTCTAAAATAGAAATGAGAAAGAAAATGAGCACAACTTTTTTGTGTAAACAAAAATATTTATTTAATTCTGACGCAGATCTATAGTTGATCCCTTTTGTTGCTCATTGTAAATATTTATTGCAATAAATAACCCTGCCGTAAGGATTATAGGTAAGTATTTCAGAAAGATGCTAACCAAATAGTATACTACGAGCTCAGTATTCTGCAAAACTATGGATAAGTATCTCTTTTGCACAGGTAGTCCTCAACTTACAGCTATTCATTTAGTGACCATTCAAAGTTACAACAGCACTGAAAAAAAGTGACTTATGACTGTTTTCCATTGCAGGCTAATTCTGCTGACTGCCAGGAGTCCGATTCTGGCTGGCTCAAAGTTGACTCAGCCTTCCATCCTTCCAAGGTTGGCAAAATGAGGACCCAGATTGTTGGGGGCAATATGTTGACTCTGTAAACTGCTTAGAGAGGGCTGTAAAGCCCTGTGAAGCAGTATATAAGTCTAAGTGCTGTTGCTATTTTCATTCTTACATACATACTTTTCATATTTACAACTATTGCAGCATCCCCCATGGTCACAAGATCAAAATTTGGACGCTTGGCAACTGACATGTATTTATGATGGTTGCACTAGGGTCATGTGATCCCCTTTTATAATCTTCTGACAAGCAAAGTCAATGGGGAAGCCAGATTTACTTAACAAAAATGTCACTTACTTAACCACTGCAGTGATTCATTTAACAAGTATGGCAAGAAAAGTCATAAAGTGGGGCAGAGCTCACTTAACAACCATCTTGCTTAGCAATGGAAATTTTGGGCTCAATTGTGGTTGTAAATTAAGGACTATCTGTACTATTTTAGTATGTAACACACTTTGCAAATATGCTCAGCAGATGTATTAATAAAAACATGATCAATATAGTTGGATCTAGCTAAAAAGGTATTTCTAAGACTTAGAAAGTTAAAGTTAAGTTAAGTTAACTTGATCTTTAATGAGATCTTTCTGCTCCTATTATAGGTTGTGGAATATTGGGGAAATTACCATGGTTCTCAGAAAGCAACTGCTGTCATTTTTTGCTCCTTGCATATTCTTTAAAAAGAAGTGCTTTGGAACATCCAAAACACATCCAAAGCACCCCTCTTTGAACAGGCATGCATGACTCCTTCAGAAGCCAGTTCTATCCCTCCTACCACGTGAAGTGGCTATGCAAGTCTGTACTAACTTATGCAAATGATATAAGTTAAATATATACAGGTTGTGTTTTATTGATATGAGGTCACTTCCAAAGGTTATTAGGGGAGCATCTACCTTCTAATCTATGCCATCTTAAAAATGTAAAAACAACATATGCAGAAAACAAGTGATTTTCTTTTAGGTAATTTTCATCTTTTTTCTCTTATGAAATAGTTATTGATAAGTGCTGTAATATTAATATTTAAAAATATTTATTTATTATTACATTGAGCCCACCTCGCAGTTCGAGGTGACTCTGAGTGGCATGATGTCTCTGATTATCAAACTGGAAGTCAGGCATTTTTGCTCAGGGAAAGACCACCTTAAATTGTGCAACTGTATAAATAATGATCATTTTCCTTTAGTTCCTAATTTAAACCAATAATGAAGAAATGTAATTAAACCTCAAATGACTTGCCTTTTCTTAACCACTTCTTGAGGTACAATTGCCTTGGACAACATTTCTTTGTATACCGGAGACTTTAAATAGCGACCATAAGAATCCTACTAGGGAAAAGAAAGGGAAATTGGTAGTTGTAGATTGCAAGCATCCTAATTAAAATCATCTCTCTATACAGCTGTTTAGGAGTCAAAGAGGCTGGGAGTGGAGGCATCAAGAGAATATTCTCACCAAGTAGCAAAAGAAAACATCTCTTCTTAATATTAAATATGCATCCTGAAAAACCACTGTTTAAATTAAAGCTCATATGGTTAGAATTCAGACACACATACACACACACACACATACACAAAAGCGAGGCAAGGAAGATGTTTTCTCAGATGCTTAAATATCCAGAAGGGCCTCTGCAGCTGAGAAATGGGCTCCAGATTGATGCATGTGGTGCCCCCCCAGCCTCCATTTTGCCATCAGAGGCCTTCAAGAAAAGACGCGAAATAGAGGCCAGGGGCGACATGCACGTCAATCCAGAGTCTGTTACTCGTACAGGCCTTTCCGTAAGGCCTCTGACAGTGAAACGAAGGCCGGGGGACGATGCACACAAGTGGCAGCAACTGGCTGTGGAAGAAGTGAGCCGGCAAGGCAGGTGTCAGGATGTGCAAGGCCTGGTAACAGAGCAGCTCCACACACCCCATTCCCACCCTAGCTTAATTTTTATCCGTGTGCCTTGCCCCACCCAGTGGTGGGATTCAAATAATTTAACAACCAGTTCTCTGCCCTAATGAGCAGAGAATTAGGGCTTATTTTGGAGGTAATGCTTATATTGGGCACACGTGTAAAAATCAAGCTAAGACTTACTTTCGGGGTAGGTCGTATTTTCGGGGAAACACGGTAGTACCCATAATAATAGACGTCTTGGGTGCAGTCCCAAAACAACTAGAGCACTACTTGAACGCCATCGACATCAACAAAATCACCATTTTCAACTGCTACCCATGTGGAAGCACCCTACAAACAAGTTATGTAATAATAACTTGATGAGTCATACTAATAATATTTCAAACTTTACCTTTGAACAATTGGAATGCTGAGCAAACCATTTTTGTGTCTTATGCTGCTAAAACAGGTTGTCATAAGATGGAAGAGAGGAACTGATAATGGTATACTAAAACTTTTGGGTAACAACTTATTATGGTTGGTCACACAGTCAATAGAGTGTTTGGATTTGGCATTTTTACCCACCTATCAAATCCTTCCCAAGGACTTGGGATAGGCAGATGTTGCTGTTTGGTGATAGCAGTATATGTATTAAATGTATAGCAGAATGTAAGCTGTTCCAAGTAAAGCTGCCTTTTGCAATTGATTGATGGTGATTTTGTCAATGTCCACAAAGGGGGAGCTGGTGTGAAGGATCACAGTAAGGTGGCAGTTTCCTTTTCTGGAGGGAGCACATTCCAGAAAGGGACTGGGGTGGGATAAGATGCAGCACAGTCCAGAGGTGAAGGTATGAGACAGAGAAAGGAGTCTGGATAGCCACTCCCCAGAATCTCCTAAGGTGTGTTTGTTAGGCTAATAGTAACAAAGATTTCGTCTGGCAAGATTCTGTCTGAAATGTGTAAGCAAATAAAGAACTGAACACTGGCTGAATTGTTCCACATTGTTCTTGGGCTTAACCTCACATGAGTGGAAGTCTGTACTGCCCTACTGAGACAACAGCCCTCAGACACCAGGTCAAGACATTGATAACTTCAGCTGTGCCATTTGGGGTTGACAAGTAGAACTGAGTATCAGCAGAATACTGATAATACCACACCCCAAACTAGTGGATGACCTTACCTAGTGGTGTCATGTACATGTTGAACAGAAGAGGGGAAAGCACCAAGTCCTAAGGCACCCCAGAAAAGGGGCTGGGGATGCAATCTCTCCCCATTGTCTCCAATTGGAACTGACTACTGAGGAAGGAGACAAACCACTGGAACACAATGCCTCCCATTCCTACCCCCCACAATTGGTTTAGACAGGTTCTGTGGTCAATATTATTGAAAGCTGCTAAGGAGCAATTGATGTACACCCTATTCTGGTTCTGTCAAAGGTCAACAATAAGTGCAAACCAACGTGCCTCTGTAATATATCCTGGCCTAAAGCCAAACCGAAATGCTTCCGGATAATCGGTTTGTTCTAAGATCCTCTGAAGCTGTCATTCAACCACCTTTTCCATAATCTTTCCCAGAAAGGGGAGATTGGAAATTGGCCAATAATTCTCTGAGAGGGAAGGGTCCAGAGCTGATATCTTGAGGAGGGGGCATAGCATTGCCTGTTCAAGGCTGGTAGGGCTACCCCCTCTCTCAAAGGGGCTGAAACCACTGCATGTTCCCCTCCCCTAACAAGGAGGAGGCTGGACTAATAGATATAAGGACCTTGTCCACTTCAATGCCCAGGACATCTCAGTTCTGAAAAACTGAATTTTCCTCTTGAAAAACTTTTTCTTGTATGGAAGTCATTCATTTTATATAATGAAAATTATGCGGAATCAACCCTAAATTATCTTCCCTCATACAGGGTTGCTCCAATATGTTCTCTTTGGAGCAAGCAACAAGAAAGAGATATTTGTCTATATCTAGCTGTGTGTATACAGTACATATGTTAGTATCCTTTTTGTTTCCTTCAAAAATATCTAGGTAGCTGGAATGGAAATTCAAATGGAAAAGCAAAATGACCAACCTTTTTCATGAGCATATAAATATGAGTCTGTGCAGCATCTAAGACATAACGTTGAGGGTTTTTGAGGCCTCTGACTGTAATGCCCATAGTGGTGCTATCAATATTAATCCAACGTCTTGCTCCTGGGGCCAAGAAGGTTCTAGTATTGAAAATTATAAGGAGAAAAAATATTTAATAAAATCAGAGAGATTTGATTTTTTTCCCATCTTTTTTGCTTTTTGAATATGAACTGATATTGCACCAGTTTCACATATTTCAAATATCATGTTGATAACTAATAATATACAGAATTAATATCACAGAAGATAACAACTATCATTGGAATCTTGAAGTGTTTTTACCATCTCCAGCTGACATTTTGGTTAGGTGTAGACTTCTTCAATGAAAAAAAAAATCACATTTAATGGCTACCTGACCAAAAATAACGTGGGATAAAAAAATCAAATAAATAAATAAGACAGAAGTTTAGGAAAGTATAATTCTGAATAATAGTCTGATACTATTAGCTTCTATTGTTGGACACAGTTCTTTATTTCCATTATGGTATAATATGGTTATATTCTTAAGATTGTATTCTCAATTGTCATTCCTTTCACTGCTTAATCATAGAATACAGAAATGGAACTAAACAGAGCAAGAAAAGATACTAGAAAGATTTCAAACTAGAATATGCTCACTTGTAAATTTCTTCTGCTTTTTCTTTCGCTTTGGATTGATCTCCATACTTCAAATCCTCACAAGCTTCCCAAAATCCCAGATTCTCGCCTGAATTAAACAGGAAGAAGAAACATCATCTTATTTATTAAATTTATACACCGCCATCTCATTACTGAGAGTGACTCTGGGCAGCGTTTTATGACATCAACTGTTGTAAGACAATATTAAAAACAGAATAAAGTGACAATACTAAGACCATGAACAGAGTTCTAGAACATTAACAGATTTAATTTTTTTGACTCTGCTGTCCAGATTAAAAGAAACAATTTCCCATTACCCAAATGCTATAAGAATGGGAATGATTTCCCCTGGTATATGGCTATCATATTACACCATTTTTATCTATGAATATCCCAAAACAGGGGGATTTGTAAAGGACAAAAATTAATGTTTTTGAGCGCTTTTACTAAACCACGAAGATTCTGCTGGGCCTCAAGTATATAATGGCTTCTCATCTCATAGATAAAATCTATAATAAGTCATAGTTTTATTCTTATTATGGATAGCTGCAATGTAATCCCAGATCTGCTTACAAATAATTAAGGGATTAAATCACTTTCTGTACATAAAATTTCTTTCAGCTTGCTGTGGGTGACAACAGTGACTTCAGACTGTATAAAACACCTTGACAAGTGGAAAAGCAGGTGCATCTTCATACCTACCACTAAATTCCTTCTTCAGGAACAGCTGGAAATTCTGACGTCCTTTGGGGTCCTTCATCAGCTCACTAAAGTTTAAGGCCCATTTCTCCACCCGTGCCTTGGTGGGGATTTCTACCCTGCCAAAAGAGAAAAAGTCTCCTTTAAATTAAAATTGAATTCATGGACCTGCCCACGTGTCTATTTATAAATAAACAGTGCTGTTTCTCCCTAAAATCAATTCTTCTGAGATTTGTCTATTTTGTTTTGGGTTTTGACAGAACCAAGAACTCTGCCTGTCCTTCCTTAGCAAACTTGTATTCACACATGAGTATCTTGACTGCTTTCGATTGATTTTTCCTCTGACTTCTAATGTACTATGATCAGGACAAGTCAGGACATTGCAGATAAGTATCCTTCAGGTCAAGCTTGACTCATAGTTAACTACAGGGACACGGAAATATTATTTTCTTAACAGCAAATTTATTTTCTTAGCAAAAACAAAAATGGTTTTCCATTTTCTGACAATTTTCCAGCTTTCCAGCCTAATCTATATTCTGTGATAGTACCCAAGCAGTATCTAGACCCATCTTTGCTTAACTTTTTCAAGATAGCCAAAGTTAGCTAGGTATTGCCATCTGGAATAGCCAGTGATTATGCATTGTAATATTTATTAGGATCATAATAGAAACATATTTTGCTTTAATTCACACAATATTTTTTCACTTTGCTTGTTATTTTTTATTTTTTTACTATAGATAAAGCATGGATCCAAATTACATTTTGGAGAATGCACACTGCAGGAGTAAATTTTGTGGTGGCATCTGCAATATGCATTGATAAGATCTTCCCACAGATTAGCATTAAAATTGCTCATTCTAAATTATAATATAAATTTAGAGTTTACATTTGTCAGAACATTTATTCAAATAACAAATGTTTCCTCTCCTTTCCAAAGGTGTAGCCACAGTTGACAAAATAGAAAGATATCACCAGGATGATAAGGCCCTCAACTAAATTCAATCCTTGGCTCCTTAAAGATTTCAAAGTGGTAACTGACTACTTCTATAGCACTCACTATTTTATTTTGTTCATTCTTTTCTTACCTTCTGCTTGCTAAAACAGACAGAAAAATAGGAAACCAGAATATGAAAGAAAGAAGCACAATAGCGCCTTCTTCCTTTGCCTTTACACTAGAGCAGAAATGTCTCTTGATAAAATCATGTAACCTCCCCCGCCTTCACCATTGTAAGCCAGAAGAGGTAATAGCTAAAGGTTTCCCTGTCCAGTTATGTCCGACATTAGGGCATGCTGCTCAGCTCCATTTCTTGGCTGAGGGAGCCATCATTGTCCGAAGACAATTTCCAAGGTCATGTGCTCAGCATGGCTATACGCCAAAGGTACACACAGACATTCATAAACTGAAAGTTGCTCTGATACTAAAACTGGACTGGAAGAAATCCAGGATTCCTTCCAACTCTATTATTTTGTTATTCTTTTTATGATTGTGTGGTGTAATCATCCCATCAAGCCCAAAGAAAGACTGGAATGGTATAGGACCGTGATGGTGAACCTATGGCATCCGTGCCCAGAAGCCATGTCGCCCAGCATGCCAGCTGTCGCCCCGCCCCCTGTGCATGTGCACCTCCCCTTTTAGCTCACCTGTTTTCGGGCTTTTTTTAGCTAAAAATGGGCAGGGGGGGCGCACCATGCACGCATGTGCGCAGCCCTCCCTTTTTAGCTCAAAAAAGCCCAAACAACAGCTGTTTTTTGGGCTTTTTTATGAGCTAAAAACGGTGGGGGGGGCATGCACATGCATGGTGGGCATGCTGGGGCGGTGCACATGCGTGGGGGGCATGGTGGGGCCCCCCCACATCCCACCGTGCATGCACGCCCCCCCGGTTTTAAGCTAAAAACCCGTGGGCTTGCGCATGCGCAGGGGGGCGCATGCATTGCATTGTGGGTGGGGGGCATGTGGGAGTGCATGCGCATGCAAGTGGGCGATTTTGGCACATGAACCGAAAAAGGTTCACCATCACTGGTATAGGATCTCCTGCCATGGGCAGGGCAGGGGTTGAACTAGAAGACCTCCAAGATCTCTTCCAACCCTATTATTCTAAAAGAAAAGAAAAAAAAGAAAAAGAAAGTAAGTGTCGATGTAACTTAGGAGCTGAAATAAATGCTATACGTACAGTTTTGCATTGAGTTCCCAAAAATCCACATCATCAGAAACCCAAGGGTTGCTGGGTAGGCATCCTGTGATTATAGGGTCGTTGGAGCAGAACTGTTCACAGTACTTCACTATTCTGAAGATATTAGAGACAAAAAACAGGGAAACATCTACATGCAGTTATTAGCCCAGAATAAATAGATGAATTAACATTATTCATATTTCCAATGACATCCCAGACAGGAGAACATTTCATTGCTGATATGATGCAAACAGTAATACGTGAAGTTTTCTGTCTAGCGTATTATTGATGTGCCAGTGATTATCGTTCCTGTATTGTTTATGGGGTTAAGAGATATGCAGCTCTCCAAGAAACTGGCTTCAAAAGTCTAGTTATACTACACTTGAGTCTCTGCGGGCAGCAGCCCTTGGCCAATCTTATCTGGATTCAGAATGTCTATGTTTGGGCCCGATTACTATGCTTACTACATGGCACATTCTTAGATTGTTCCACTTTGGAATGATACAACGGATGTTTGAATGGATGCCCAAACACCAAAGCATCAGCCATAGAAAGCTTGCACGATAGACAGAAAGGATCTACCTTAATTTTATCCCAGATACAACACTTCTCTATGTGGAGGATTTTTGTTTTGGCATTGGAAGTAATTCAAACATGGGATTCCACACTTGCTGTCTGAAGACTAAGAATTGATTGAACCAAATAACTTTTCTAAACCAGTTCATTGAGGATTGAGCTATTGAGCATTGGGTTTCTATTGGCAGATGCTTGGTCTGGCAGATATTCAAGCCCACCTTACATTTTTAAGACAGTCAAACACCTGGCTAGAATTCTGACATTGATATGCTGTAGTTCAGGAATGCAGCTGGGATTTTCTATAAACATCTCCAAAAGTACCTTCCAGCAATACTTGCTTATAGAAGCAATAAACCCTAGCATTGGTTTTTCTGCTACTCTATGGTAATTTCCTGCTTGTAGATGTTTCGGATGAAGATGATTATGTCCACAGTAGTGCGTATAAACTACTTATGTACATAACTCCTGGGGCTGCAAGGTTACATTATAAAGAAGAAATAAATTAGTTTAGAACATAATGTACAATAAATTCAAAAAAGCTGCAATAATTAAATCCCTCAGGATGAAATATGCTGAAGTTATAGAAAAGATAAACAGTACAAAAATGCTAGTATTTTCAGTTACCAGTCCCAGAACAATTAATCAGATTTACAGATTTTTAAAAGGATGGAATTAAATACAGGTGCAGCTTCCCTGGCCAGCATTTGATGTGTGAAAAGGATAATATTGTGGTTTAAAAACTAATTTTAGATTATAGCAGAAATGAGAAATTGATCACTTAGGAGGAATTCATATACAGATATAACAAACAAATATATATAAGCTTGGTCCTTTTAAAACAAGAATTTCACAGACACATTTGGAAAATGTCCTAATTGTTCTAAAATGGATTATTATTTTATAGTACTACTATTCAATAACTATTTTTTCAACAGGTTGGTGGATTGGAAATAATGCTAGTTATGAGTCAGAAGAACAAGTAAATAGTAGAAATCTGAGCATGGTTTATTTTTCAGTGACAGGCACCCCTTACAAACTGGCAACTATGAAACTGAAGTTCCTATTCAGAAGTCTATTTGTAGAAAGCATGACTGTCCTACTTGTTAAAAAACCCAAAAGGAACTTACAAGATTACAACTATAAATTTATGAATATTGGGAAATGTGGGAAAGAAACCTGTGAAGTGAAGGAGGGATGCATACATTTGTATTAAAACCACTTAGGAGAGTGTTTGGATAGAGGTGTCCAAAACATGACTTGCGCCCTCACAATTACAGTACATTACTGCAACACATTTTAGACCTCAATAGTGATTCAGGAAGTGTAGTTGGTCCTGACTGTTGACAAAGGAGAGAGTTCCAAAGATGTTTTTTCAAAAGGCAACTGGACTTCCTTTGTGTGTTTTTCTTGAAGATGTTTCGCTTCTCATCCAAGAAGCATCCTCAGTTCTAACTGAATGCTGGGGAATGGAAGGATTTATATTCCTTGCAGTCATCTGATTGTTACAGTAGCACTTTGAAGGTGGGTCATTAGCTCTCTGAGAATCATGGGAGGCATACAATGGTAGGAGGCGGTCTCAAAGTAACCCAGTCCTGAGCCATGTAGGGCTTTAGAGGTCATAACCAGCACCTTGAATTGCACCTGGAAGCACACTGGGAGCCAGTGCAGCTCGCACAAGAGTGGTGTTATGTCGGTGTACTGAGGTACACCCATGATCACTCGCGCAGCTGCATTCTGGACCAGTTGAAGCT
>JANHJO010000683.1:461952-473447 GCA_032468235.1 Pseudoxyrhopus heterurus
CTTCCGTCAGGCGCACTTTCAGTCGATTCCGTTTCGCGGTAGTAGCACTTTTGAGGACCCTCGAGAGGGAAAAACGGCGGCGGATGCTGGGAGGGGCTGGTGGAACGGGGGAATAAAATGGACTGCCAGGAGATGGGCTCCGGGCTGGGGTGGCATCCGAGGGCGGAGGAATCAGCGAGGGCAGGTGCCCCCCGTCCTCCCCTCGGTTTTCGGATCGGAGCGAGGAAGAGGCAGCTTGGCGAAATCGGCGTCCTGTCTGGCGGATGTGGCCTGGACGGGGGCGGGGGGGGAGAGGTGTTTTTTTTGCCTGAGTTAGAGATGCGGGAGCCGTTCAATCAGGCCTCGGGGTGAATGTCAGAATCGTTCTTTGTGCCCTGCGAGGGAGGCGTCGTCCTCGGTGCCTTAACGGGAATGCCCTTTGGGGTATAGTAGCCTTTGTGTCAGACGGCCTTGTTTCTGTGCAAAAGTTGCAACGGTCGCTTGCAGTTTGCTTGCAGAGTGCGGTGTGAGGCTGGAGGGGAGCCCAGAGACGAGGGATTTGTACCTGTGGAAGAAATTGTGTACAGGTTTGGGGGCATTGTTATTGGGATCGCAAAACTGATGTGGGCTGCACATGATGTGCCTCTGAGAGGTGGTTGGTGGAATGTTGAGATGACCAAGTCAACTAAGGCAGCTTTAATTTGGACATGGGGAAAATGTGTTAGGAAGGTCAGTTTCCAAAGAATGGGAAGGAAAATTTAGAGTACCATTGTAATTGCACTGCACTGCACTGCACTGCACTAATTTAATTGAATTGAATTCTTTATTGGCCAAGTATGATTGGACACACAAGGAATTTGTCTTTGGTGTGTATGCTCTCAGTGTACATAAAGAAAAATTAAAATACATTCATTAAGAATCATAAGATACAACACTTAGTGATAGTCATAGGTTACTAATAAGCAATCAAATCATACTAGGAATAAAATATAAATTGTAAAGATACAAGCAACACTGTTATAATCATAAATGGGAATTGATAGATACTAAGAAGGATGAGAAGAATAATAGTAATACAGTCTTAGTAAATAATTTGACAGTGTTGTGGGAATTAGTTGTTTAGTAGAGTGATGGCATTCGGGGAAAAAACTTTCAGGAAATAGATGTACGGCTTCATCTATACCCGGATTTCATTTTAAACAAATATTGTGCCTAGTATGCATCTTGCTTTTACAAATATTTCTTACGTTTGGTCAAATGAAAAGAGTTGTTGAATACAAAGATTTATTGCGTTTTCAATGAAATCCAATTGAATTCTTGTTGCAAGTTATAATCATGGAGATAACACTTTCTATTTTTACACGATGCTGTGGAACTGTGAAAAGAGATTTTGGAGGGATAGGTAGAGAAACTACTTTAGGGAATAAATAAATGAGAGAATGGTGGGCATGGCACTAAATTTGGAACTTTTCCAACAGCAAACATATTTGTCTTTTAATGCCATGCAAGAAATAAAACAACTTTGAATATCAGCTAATTTGTTTTCTTCTACCACCATGTCTTAGAAATCTGGAAATATGTGATAACATATTGTACGCTATTTAAGTAGCTTAAATAGACATTATTTGACACTGAAAACTGTAATAGACATCATTTTCATATTTAGTTATTAGGAAATGAAGATAAAACCAATTTTAAATATATGAATTGTATTTGTTTACATTCTGTGGTTTTAACATCTAAACTAGCTTAAATATAGAGATTTGAAAGATGGCTTATAATATATTGAATGAATAAACGAAATCATCTTTCAGTGAGTGCAGCGGAAATGCAACTAAAGTACTTAGTTTTGTTACATACATACTGATGTATTAAGGCCACTGTTAGTTTCTTACAAAAGACTGCTAATAGAAGAGTACACTATAATACAAAGTATCTATTGTAATTTACATGCATTCCATCACTAAAATATTGTTTAATGTTTGTCAGCAGTATATATTTCTTGGTAAATAACTTTACGTGTACTTTTTAAAAAATATAAATAAAGCCTCAACTGCTAATTGCTATTCTAAATTATTGGATACACTAAAAACAAACATTCTCAAACTTTCTTCTTTGATAATGGAACAATTTGTATATCTAATAAACACAGTAAAATGTATAACAAAAACAGACTACATTTTGCTATAAAAATCAAGACATTTCCTTTAATTTTATTTATTCTTTAGATTTATATCCCACCTTTCCAGGAGTTCAAGGCAACTTACATACCGGTAGTACTCCATTCCAATTTCCCCCTACAACAACTGTGCAACATAGTTTGGCCTAAGAGAGTGACTCTCCCCAGATTACCCAGTGATTGAAAATAGAGTTGAACCTGGGTCTCCAACCTTGTCCAACACTGGGTCTTGTGGATAAAAAACTATTGATAATACATTCAAACCATAAAATAATTTGTTCTTGGCTGTTGTAATCTTGGACATGTTTTACGCTTTATGACAGTATCATACAATAGATAATGATTATATCAGCCTTTATGAAATATCGTAGTGAACTATACAAAGTGCATTGTGTTTATAATCATGATATATTGATAACGTTAATAAATATTAATTTACATGCATAACATGTATTATCCTAATGCAGGTGGTGACCTTTAGCAAAAGAGAAGTGCTAATATAAGACTGTCGTCTACCAAGTCTATGACAATGGTGGAACAAGGACTTTTTTATGCAATACACCAATATTCCATTGAGTCTTGAACCAATTAATACACATTTTGCTTTTTAAATTTTTATTTTTAAATATTTCTTATATGTTTAAACATCAAAAAGTTTGTTTAAAATGTAGTCACATTTATTTGTATTTTAAATTTAATCGAATTTTTGTTGCATCTTAGAATCATTTAAACTTTGACATATATGAGAATGATTAATTTATATTTTATCATTTTCTCCTGTTTGCTGCAGCTGTTTCTCTGCGTGTTTATGAGATGTAAAACTGCTGAGTTGAATATAGTAGAACTCCAGAAGCATGTAATTAATTTTCGCTACTTTAAATGTCTGGAATTGCATATATGAAAATAAATATGAACAATACTAAACCTTTTACTGGAAAATTAACATTTGTAAAATGTGATTCCAAATTTGCTTGAATCAGAATGCTAAGTATATAGATTTCAACTCAGTCTTAGAGCAGCCATCACTTATAATTTAAGGAAAGTGTTCATAATCATACTTTGAGAAATTGACTGCTTTAATTATTTAAAAACAGTTTTAGAAGTATTTATCATATATACAAGGGCAGGTGAAATAAAAAGAAATCAGTGACCTCGGTGTGTATAACCTGGTTCAGGTTACTATAGTAGATTTGTTGTAGTCTGCATATGTGTTTTTCCATTTATAGTTTCTTACATTTTGGGTGAGAATATGAAGCTGTCTGTATACATGGGTCACGTTTTGTGTTTTGAGTGTAACCAGTTATTAAGATTAATGTAAATGTATTTGGAAACTAACACATAGTTTCAATTTTGTTGAAGGTGTTAGAGTCCTTGTGGATGCTCGTGAGAAACTTCATATTCCATGGGGAAATCCTACTAATCAAACAAATGGCGACAAGATGATGGCCTTTGATACCCGTTCAGAAGTGGTGCAAGGGATGGTGCAAACCTATACTTTCTTACAGTACCTTCCAACAGTAAGAGCTTTGTGGGCAGACAGTGGTATCCAGCATGCTTATGACAGACGCAGAGAATTTCAGTTGGTAAGAGACATAACTCTTCATGTTTTTGTAGTTACTGTGATAGTACAATTTAAAATCTTTTATAAATAAAATGGAGGTATTTTGGGTGAACGTTTTGTTACATGAACATGAATTTTAATAATGTAGATAATGATGGACATAAGGAGAATAAGAACAGTAAAATTAATTTCCATAAAGCCAAAATACAGAACTGTAACAGGGTTTAGAATTTAAATGTTGACCTATAACTAATATTCAGCAGGCATATTTTTGTTCACGCAGTGAGACTTCCTATTTCCTCTCCATGCAGTTCTTGGTGCTTTCTGAGCTGGCTGCTTTTTTCTTTTCTTTTTTTGCAGACATTTCCTAACCTAGCTAGGTAACATTATCAGTGCAAAGGAGACTGGGCTTTTCTGACTGTCAATACTCCCACCAAGACTGGCAGGATAAGCCACTATATATAAACAGTCAGAAAAGCCCAGTCTCCGTTGCACTGATAAAGCTAGGTTATGAAATGTCTTGACTTGATGCTTCCTTTATTAGGGAATTGTTTCTTCCCTGATTGTTCATCTGGTTCTATTTCTTGATTTATTGGGTGTTGACTGCTGGGGGGTGGATGTGTACTAGGCTGTTTGTTTCCTTCCTAGGTTTTTGATTGTATCTTTTAAATGGTACGGTAACAGTTTCACAATTGAAACAGTTTCAACTGGTAAACTGTTAACGTTTTAAATCAATCCAAATCCAATAATGTTAGTGAATTTCTGGAAACTTGGTACTCAGAGAAATCAGTAATCAATAGGCACATGGAGATAAAGCCCATTTATATATACCCCTTCCCCTCATACTGATGTTATCCAGCTGGGTAAAGTAACATCTTCAAGAAAATAACTAAGCTCACAGACTAGCAAGAACTAAAAAGTTCAGCCCTCAGCTATACATATTCTGTACTATAGATCTGAGCACTTTACAGCCGTAGTACAGACTGTGTATAGCGGAGGGCTGAACTTTTTAGTTCTTGCTAGTCTGTGAGCTTAGTTAACCGGCCCCTTTAACTGTCCAACCCCCAGCTTCTCATATGGCCCCTTGGGAAAAGTAATGGTTCACGCCTGTTCTACTAATTCCTCTCCCTCATATGTGTAGAATTGGGTATAAAATACCCTGGTTCTGAATGGGCTTGTATTTAGTGCCTTTATTTATTATCAGAAATAATAAAGAAAAATATTACCTAATCATTTAAAATTGTGTAGTATATATTTCATTAAAATAGATGTATGAATGGTATTAACAAGCAGAGATAATCTGGAGATGGGTGGGAATATTTTCCCCCTGTAAGAAGATAGAATGGTTTGAACATTATGTAATTTGTTCTCAAATTATGAATAATGTTACAATTGTTGCTGTAATATTAAGCAAGAGCATGTAGATGGCTGTTTGCAGTGTAGATGGTTGTTTGTAGTGCATTATACATGAAGATTACTGTAATGGCATAGAGTATTCTTCATAATGTTCTATAGTTGGGAGATTTATTATACAAAAGCACGTCGGTTATAATGAAAACTTGTGGTCTGTATTGAATACATTGTTATAAATCAAATCTGTACTAGAGAGCAGGAAGCAAGTCGAATATTTGTTTCCATATCTTTAAAGACTACAGTCCATGTCTTTAAAAGCTATATCCAATATTTATTGAATGTACTTCCATTGTGCAATAGATGTTTCTGGTTCTTCCCCAATCTAAAATCAACTTTAGTGGGTGTCCTTGATATACATACATACATACATACATACATACATACATACATACATAATATGATTTTATTCTATTGTGATAGTAAGCTTTCTAGGTATGGATTCTCATACACTGTTGCAAGTGTTGTCTTTAATTAATACATATTTGAAAAAGAGATATGGCAGGTAGACTAAAGTCCTTTAATAGGAACATTCCCCTCAAAAAACATTTTATTTTAGATTTATTTTATGGTAATAACGAATCATATGCTGCATTGTGACAGCTCAGTATCCAGAACAGAATTAGTGGGAATTGAGTAAACTAGAATATTTCAGAGACTCACGTATTGCAGAAGTAGGAAGAATAAAAAAGTTAGGGAAATAAATATAAGATTGGGGGAGGGGGAATCCAAACAATATAATGGGAATGTCCATGCTGTTTGACCATAGAATGTTGAGTGGCCTTGGGAAAATTAAAAATAGAAAATCAAGATCTATAAGAAGGAAGGCATAGAAGAAAATGCAATACATTGGTAAGAAAAGGTGTCATGCTGGCATGAATACTGACCAGGAGCTAGCTATACAAGAACATTGTTTTACAAAAGAATTTCCAAGAAATCAGAGCGCTGAAGCGGTGGAAGTACATAGGCCAAAGACTAATTTCACCCAGCTTACCTTTGCCTTTTTTCTGGGATATTTCCAATTGCCCACCTTATTTACTAAGCTGATGTGAGTTCAGTAGATAATTTGCTTTGCAGTTGCTGGTTTTCCGTGTACCGGTAATAGTTTTAAATTAAGATATTTCTTTAAAACAACAGGGTTGGCATGCATAGGTAATGTCCCTGTAAATATATTGATACCATAGATGCCGTATTATTTATCACATCAAAATATGTCAAAAGTGGTGGTGTACACATTCCCCCCCTCCCTGCTAACACAGTTGTCCTGCTTGCATCTTTGAAAAACTTTGGTGGTTGAAAAAACTCCACACTGCGATGGGAGTGTCCTTCAGGAGTTGGGCGGCATACAAATATAATAAAATAAAATAAATAAATATGTTATAGGAGAACAGAATTGATTGAAACAATGTATGAAAATGATTTTCTACCTGCACAGAGTATTATTGGACCCAAACCAATGCGAACAGTATGTAAAATAAATCAACAGCAATACACCTTTAGTGTATAAATGTGAAAACAGGAAATTAAACATTTCATTACTTTATGAGCCTCTTCTGAGATAACTTGGGGAAAAAGAAGCCTTTGTATTTTTTGTTCTTTTAACCAATTTTATACTGGATTTGGAGTATGGGGAGAAAAATTAATGCAAAGCCATTTCACTTATTGCTTGAATACTGGAAAGCAGGTTTCTCCAACTTTGGTACCTGCAGATCTAGGGTTTTCAACCCAAAAATTCCTCAAGTGGTTTGATCTGATGTTTTTTGAAGTTAAAGCCAATGTTAATTAGGAAAGGTTGGTCTACAGTTTCATGGTTCATGAATGTTTTAACAGTGCAAAATCTCTCTCCCATTTAAATAAGAACATGATGCTTCA
This sequence comes from Pseudoxyrhopus heterurus, assembly GCA_032468235.1. Taxonomy (NCBI): domain Eukaryota; kingdom Metazoa; phylum Chordata; class Lepidosauria; order Squamata; genus Pseudoxyrhopus; species Pseudoxyrhopus heterurus. Next base: position 468,954 of record JANHJO010000683.1, read on the forward strand.
GAACTCTTGCTGTGACTTGATCAAAGTATCTAGACAATTAAGTGTTTTTTAATCAGAGCAACCTGGTCTACCCAAATAAGGGACAGAGCATATTGCTTCCGTTTTCGCCTTTTCAGCCTCAATCCAGGAGCCTTTGCAGGCAGTCGCAGTGACAGGGATAGTTTTGTTGCTATCCCTTGCTAATGCAATCTTAAGAATTTTTTGAAAGCCAAATTTCTTAAGTACAACTTTTAAAAAAATGATTGCCAAAATAATGGGATTGTTCATCCCAATCTAAATTATTTGAGTCAAGTTTAATGTTTTTATTATGAAATAGTATCAGCATACACAATTGTGAATAACATTGGGAATATTTTTCATTAATTAATTAGTTGCTGACCTTTGATTTGTCACTTACTTATTTTTAGTAAAGCACTTCCTATATGTAATAAAACAATACATGCAGTTTCCATAGTCCACAAAACCATAAAGGTTAAGTCATTAAAAGAGAGGTTCAGTTTTAGAACATGTAACTTTTTAACCCAAAGGAAAAAGTTTACAAGTACAATATGGAATGCATATTCTGTAAAAGCAGTAAAATATTAATGCATTTAATAATGTTATTGATCTGGGTTGTTATAATAATTGGGAATGAAAGGGCAATAAATGACTGATGCAGAAACAATGGGAAAGAAATCTCAAAATACACAATAGGTATATCATAATATTTTCAAAGCAATACTTACGTAGATTGCTGTGACTTTCCAAAATTTCAAGATAATGTTTGCTTTTTAGATTACTTTTTATAATGGTACATTCAAGCCAATTGACTGTTTTTCACTATGGGCATTTTCACAGGAGATTCCTATATATGGTTTTAGAGAGTTGCTTTCTACATTTCAGCTTGGATACGGCTTGCTTTGAAGGCAAATATACTAGTTACTCACAGTGTATTTTGAATACAGCTTTTCTCAGCATGTTAGAGGAAGCAGAGGAAAGAGATTCATCCTTGCACATCCTCTACCACCTCTTCCTGCATAGAAATTTAGTACTCTGAGCGCAGAAAAGCACATGTGACTTTCAGCCAAGTTTGGAAGTATGAATTTCTTCTTTGCGCTACCTTCTTGCATCATAGTCTTTCCCTTCCCTTTTACTTCCTGTCTCTGACAAACATCAGTAATAAGAACTGAATGACAGTACCAGAAAGTGTTGTTTTTCTTCTACACATTCTGTTGTTCATATTTCAGTATTTCAGAAAGTGAACAAGACATAGATTGCCTTTAATCTGCGGCATATTTTAAATCTCCAGATGCTTATCAGTTACATTCTAAGCAGTTGCTTTTTTTCCAAATCGAGTTGTGTTAGTTTGTAGGTACACATACAGAGACATGCACATACATAAACATACAATAAATAAATTAGGCTTATATGTGGTAGTAATTACAAATGACTCTGAATAATGTATATTCCATGTACATTCTTTTCAGTAAGAAAAGTTAAAACAATATATATTCATATGGATGCTTTTAGCATGGATATATCTGAAGTAGAGCTTTTAAAAAATAATCTATACAGTATTTGAGACTCTATTATTGCTAGTGTAAGTGTGGTAATGTAGATCAGATTTTCAGCTAGTTCAGTTCAATTTTCAATCCAGTCATCTTCCTTCCTGCCCAATAAAAGTGTTCCTTAAATGGTACTGGACTCACCAAGCATTTCTGCCACCAGAAAGGATAAAGACAATATTTGCTAGTGTTTTATTTCCTTGTCACTTATCAGTTGTGGTTTATGAAAATCTGAATAAGGAGATCCCTCATCTCAGTGGAGCAGTAGGGATGTTCCATGAGGAGAGGGAAGTCCTTGATAGGAAGAGAGAATCTCTAGATCCCAAGGTAATTTATGCCTTAGTTAACTACTATTTTGATCACTGTAACATGCTCTAGATCAGGGGTCCCCAACCCCTGAGCAGTGTGCCACTACCAGGCTGTGGCTGGTTTGGAACTGGGCCGTGCAAGTGTACAAGGGTCCACTCATGTGAGCCACTCCCCCCCCCCCCGGGCTTCAGATAGAGCTGTGCTGAAGAACACATAGAAGCTGCAGTTGGCCCAGAATGTAGTGGCATGAGCAATTCAAGGTATTTCTTGTTAACATTCATGTATACTGCTGTTCCATAAGTTGCATTACCTCTTACTAGGCTTCTTGTGCAGGTATCACCTATAAAGTTGTACATGGCATGGGGCCAAGCTATTTGGGGGTGGGAGGGACCATGTTTCTCCCACCGCCTTTGCTCTTCCCACCAGATGTAGCAGAGGGTATATATCTTGTCCTTTCACTTAATATCATCTTGCTTTTCGTAATAATTTTAACTTTTCATAAGACACTGAAATCCTGCTGGTTTCCCCAGGGTCACAGGTTTAGGTGAGATCTATTACTATTAGTGGGGTTGATGCTGTTGTTTTTCCTTTATTTTTGATTTGCGTGACCAGGGTGTTATCCTTCAATCCCAAGCGTTGTATGTTATGTTGTTTGTGCTTTTAATCCTTATACGTTGCCTAGAGTCACTTTAATGTCAAATGGGCACTTTCATAAATAAATACATCAATTTATTCCCCTTTCACCATTAGGATATTTTTGCTGAAACAAATGCCATGTATGTGCAACATCCACATGCATACACTTCTAAAACAAGAACTTGATGGATTAAACATTAAAGCTCAGGAAAGTATGCCTACTTACTAAATCAGATGTAGAAACATTAGCATCCGAGGTGCACTATTACCTCATGGATAGAGAGCTGAACTCGTAAGATTGCATTTGAATCATAATCATGAAGCACGTATTTCTTGGGCTGGCTAAATATTTCAAAGAATCGTAAAACTAATAATTTATTCTGAAATACGATGGAAATTTTCCAGCATAAGGAAAAATAGTTCCATTGATACATGATAGAACATATTTATGTGTTCTGCCTCAGTACACAATTGGGACAAGGTTCTGAGGCAATAAAAGTTTGAAACAAGCTGAAAAGGTGCTTGTTATCTATTGGATTATTAGTACACTTAAATTTTTGCAGCGCTCATATTCTCATCTCATGGAGGTTGGCTTAAATTAGGATATATAAATGTACAAGCAGGAAGTTGCATGCCATTCAGTTAAAATGTCACATTTTTAGGTAGAAGACTTAAAATGCAGCACTCCTTCAAAAATGATTGTAAGATTCAGTTCTTTTCGAAGTGATATATAAAATTGATACAACACCTGTCTTTTCACACAGGCATTTCCTATAAAAATGCATATCTGGTATATATTATTGTGCTTCAGTAATTTTTACTGCAGATAGTTTCTACAAGGGACTGTAGGGGAAGTATAATTTATTTTTGTCAATTTTCAATATTTAATTAACTTTCAAATTTTAGTTGTATTACTAATATAAGACAGGGTATGTATTTTTATTTGAAGTAGACCTTGATCTGCAAAACTAAAGAGTAAGCAACTTTATACTGGCAATACTTTCTAATAGTTTATATTGTGTACAAGAGTTGGCATTCCTAGCTATGGAATATTTGCATACAAACTGGGTCAAGCCTATGTAACTTTTACTTAGTAGAGGGCTATACTGTTCTCGACCTTTACTCCTAAAAGTAGAGAATGGAGCTACTTCACTTTAGAATAAATTCCACATCAGACTTTCAAACATGCTAACAAAATTTTGACTGTAATTTATGCAAGGTAAATATATATTCAATGTTATTTACAGATGAAACCTTTTAAATCAACAGCTTTGATGTTAATTCTTTTCTCTTTCTGTAGGCTAAATAAGCCTCTAATTTGGGATGTAACTTTTGAGAGAAGAATACTATTATTGGATAATACTTACTGTTCTTTCTGTGTACTTGCTATTGATGTGCTTGTAATTTCTTTCAATTTATGTCTTAAGTGGCTGCTTATAAAAATAAATGAGCAAAGACCCTTTAGGCTTGTAAGTTGTTGAGCTGCAGGCCTATGAAGTGACACAATAATAAGATTGCCATTCTAAAAGCAGTAAATGTTTAAATTCTTGCTTCAAATCTCTGTTATGCACAGACAGGGTCCTTTTGATGGTTTCCTGCTTGTTAGTACCACCAAACACTGCAGTCATTTGAATCTGATACTGTATAAATGAACTCACCTGATGTACAGTTTTCCTAATTAATGAAAACCACAATGAACTTGAGATTCAGAAATATAAATATTTTCAGTAGGTTATGTGCATAATGAAATAGAGCATGGGAAGAAAAAAGCAGAGCAGGATTGTTTGCCTCATGTTTTTTCTGCTTCAATGTTTTGGAGAAACCTCTTTTGGACTTTATATTAAACTAGCTGTTTACCCGGCTTTGCTCGGGTTTTTTTTTTTTTAAGGGAAGTATCTTGTGCCAGCATGTCCTGTTGGTTGTTGATGGTGTGTGTGAGTGTGTGTGTGATGCGTGCTTCTGTGTCTCTGCTAAGTGTGTTAATGTCATACCTTGTCTGCTCCCA
>JANHJO010000683.1:480028-492059 GCA_032468235.1 Pseudoxyrhopus heterurus
CCAAAGTTCAAGGAAAGATCTATATGTAATCCCCCGGGGCGAACGGATTGGAAATCAAAGCCCCCCCCTGCGAGGTGGGCACAGCGAAAAGAAGACCCCCATTGCAAGCACAAGCACGGGATCCAGCGGGGCGTCCAGGAGTTACACAACGACTAAATAAAGGAATGTGGTGACAAAATGGTCTTATTTTTTTGGTACCTGCAACTCGCCAACTCTTCACCAACGTGGCACATACGACTCTTTTAATTTTTAAAAGACCCTTTCAGTTTCGGGGTGGGGGGGGGGATTTTGGACCGCGGAAAGCTGTTGGGACACCCGTAGTACCGGAACAAGCCTGGTTTATGACGGTCCAGCGAGGTTGGTGTGGAATGGGCGTTTTGGGGTTTGGGGAAGAGAGAATCGGCTCTCCTGCCTTTCAATTCGTCGCCCGCACCCAAAGCCCCGGCCAGGGCGGGGCCAGAGAAGGGCGAACCCGAGATGGGAGGTCCTCGCAAGCCGACTTTCCCCGAGAAGTGAGTAACCCTCTTGCTCTTTTTCAACTGGCATCACTGGACTAGGAAGGGGCCAGCCTCCTTGGCTCATCCTGCAGGTTAAAGGTCACAGGTGTGAACCAGGAAGGCTTCCGCTCTGGTCCTCAAAATGATGTGAAGTACTTAATGGCTTAGCCATTAAGGAGGTACATACAGATAGGTAGGTAGAGATAGGTGATAGAAATATAAATTAGAATCTAATCTATCTTTATCCATCTATCTAATCAATAGAGGTGGATGATAAATATAGGTGAGTTAGATGGATGATAGAGATGAGGTGAGACTAGATAGATATAAAAGATAGGTGAGAGTACGATAGATAGATATATAGATACTTATAGATACCGATAGATGTAGAGACAGACAGATGTAGATATAGATAGATGTATATAGATACAGATATAGATGTAGATAGATACAGATAGATGTAGATAGATACAGATGGATAGATATATGTAGATGATAGAGATGAGATAGGTGAGTAGATAGAAATGGATGAGATAGATGGATGAGATAGATGAGATAGGTGAGACTAGATAGATATAAAAGATAGGTGAGAGTATGATAGATAGATAGATAGATATAGATGGATTATAGATACAGGTGATATATAGATGAGATAGATGATAGATTAGGCGAGAAAGATGTATGAGGAAAGATTGCCCTCCAGTGGCTAATTTTAGTAATGCAGTTTATTATGCACACTCAGAAATCTGCCCTCCAGTGGTGAATTTGGGAACTGCAGATTCAAACATTTGGAATGGTCCGCCATCCCAAGGTATTACAGAAACACATTTAAAAAATCTGCCCTCTGGTGCTTGATTTTGGAACTGCACCCACAGGCTACAATAATTTAAAAAAAATCTGCCCTCCGGTGCTTGATTTTGGAACTGCAGCTTATACATTTATATACACATGTCCCTCTAGTGGTGACATTAGGAACTGCAGCCTCAACAGGTAAAAATAAATGACAAAATCCGTCATTTTGCTATTTTTACTACAGCAGTTTCTATATTATGCACTCAGAAACCTGCCCTCCAGTGGTGAATTTGGGAACTGCAGATTCAAACATTGGGAATGATCTACCATCCCAAGGTGTGTGTGTGTGTGTGTATATGTATGTATATATATATATATATTACACACAAATTTAAAAATCTGCCATCTAATGGTTAATTTAGGAACTGCATCCACACAGGCAAAAATAATAAAAAAAACATCTGCCCTCCAGTGCTTGATTTTGGAACTGCAGCGTATACATTTATATGCACATATATGTCCCTCTGGTGGTAACATTAGGAACTGCAGCCTCAACAGGTAAAAATAAATGACAAAATCTTGTCATTTTGCTACTTTTACTACCGCAGTTTCTATATTATACCCACGCATGTAATCTCTAATGGGAACACTGAAGTCTGCCATCTGGTGGCTATGTTTAGTAGTGCTGCCTCCAAGAAATACACTGGTCTGCCCTCTAGTGATCAATAAGAGTACTGCAAACTTGCATTAGAAAAATCTGCCCTCCGGTGGCAAGTTTGTGAACTACAGCTGTCAATGGGATATATATGAAAGTGCCTAAGTTCTAGTCAGTGGCTAAGGTGATTATTCTTAGGAAAGGACAACAGAAGGCATATATGTTCACTATAAGCATCCTCTTCTCTTCATTGCATGCCCATTCCAAAGGGTTCTAATTGTGTCAACATTAATATTAAACTTTTTGGTGCAAAAATATGGTCCTTCTAAAAACGGACCCAACTCTGCCTTTTCAAACAGTTTTGCTTCACTTTAATCTTGCAAGCCCATAAAGTATAGAAGAACCAAGATTCCTTCACCTTTTAAAAATCTCTATATCACTAGATGAGATAGGTGAGAGACAGAGATAGATAAGTAGATAGATAGATGTAATAAGATTAGATGAGATAGATGAGATGGGCGAGAGATGGATATAGATAGATAGCAATAGCAATGTATTTATATACTGCCTATCAGGGCTTGCAACCCTCTCTAAGTGGTTTACGATGTCAGCATATTGCCCCCAACAATCTGGGTTCTCATTTTACCTACCTCAGAAGGATGGAAGGCTGAGTCGACCTTGAGCCTGGTGGGATTTGAACTTGCTAAATTGCAGGCAGCTGGCAGCCAATTACAAGCTTCTCTATCCGCTGCGCCACCAAGGCAGAAAGGGCATAAAATGGGGAAAAACTCACTTAACACCTGTTACGCTTAGGAACAGAAATTTTGGTCATAAGTTGAGCATTATCTGTATATGGACTTTATATATTTAACTCAAAAAGATCTCATGTAGAACTATCCTGAAGTTGTTATTAGAGTCTTTCTCAATGGTGGGTGTGGCTTCTGGTGCTTCCTGAATGCCATCACTGTGATTTTTAAGTTTTAAATCACGTGAAGGCAATTATCTTCCCTCCGTTAGTTCAGACTGGTTCCAGGAAACCATGAACCCAACAGACTAGTTAATATCATGTCTTTTTTCTGAGCCAGTCATCATCTTTACAAGCAGCAGCTGCTTTTCTTTCTCATGGTAGGAACTAGTGCTGCTTCTGGAACTCAGTAATGTGAAGCCTGCATCATCATCCTGTTCCTCTTTGATGAATATAAAGTGCATAGTATTATTCTATAGAGAATTAGTTGTGTGGGGGAAGAAGGACCTCTTTTTAGACAAGTTTACCAATATGTTTCCAAAATCAGTGTCTGTGATATCTATCTGAAGTCCCAATCCCTCTATACCAGGGGTGTCAGACTCAGTTTCATTGAGGGGTACATCAGGATTGGGTTTGACTTTGGAGGACCGGGCAGGAGTGGCCATGGTGGGCGTGACATGGGACTGTACCTCTGCAGACATGGTTTTATAAACTTATAAAAATAGGGAAGCATACATTTCTGTGTTTTTTTTTTAATATTTACTTGATCTACTTGATCACCTTATGAGAAAGAAACCAGATCAAAAAACTGACTCCATAGGAAGACTAGAATTACAAAATTGCTGACATAGGCTATAGTAGCAGAATCCTACAAGCCTGAAAGTAAAATATTTTACTTTTCCTCACTTTTATAACCTGAGTCAAGGACAGCCTCCTGGAGCACTTTGGAGGCTCCGTTTTGGGCCTGGAAGACCTCCCGGAAGACTCCAGAAGCGCTAAGCGGCTGGGGGAAGTCCCACCTCCCTCACCTGTGCCCCATTTTTGCTAGCAGAGGTACCACGGGCTGGTCCTTTGCTATTTCCAGACCGGCCCCGCAGGCCAGATCTAAGCACCTTACGAGCCGGATTTGACATCCCGCTTTATACCATCTCTTTAGTATCTACAATCCATTCCCTAAAATTTGAAATTGTGTGTGTGTGTGTGTGTGAGAGAGAGAGGGAGAGAGAGGGAGAGAGAGAGAGAGATGCTGTGACTACCACTGGTTTTGCTGCCTCATTTAAATAAAGTTCTCTTGTAAAACTACGCCAGTGTTACTTTCATTCCAGCACAAAATTTGTGTGTGTATTGATTGGAAAACAATTTTTTAAAAAGCATTTTATTTGTAAACAATTGCTAAACAATAAGTGTTTATGAATATTTCTCAACTTTTAAGCATGTAATTTTTGCTATTTTCTCACTTCCTTCTCCATTCAATGGCTCCAGTCAATGATAAGACAGAAGTTGTGATTACTGCTTTATTGATTAACATGCCTCTATATGGAGGATTGGGCGGGGGGGGGGTACGTGCATAATAGGATGACATAATCATTGAAAGAATAAAAAACCTGTTTTGTTTAGTTTTAAAATGGCAATTTTGAATTTGAAACAGTATTTTGGATGATGATAATGGCAATAATGATAGGGGCAGCATACATAGAATTACTTCATCCAGTATTTCCCCATTTACAACTTCGTAAGGTAGATTGGATCAAAGATAAAGATTGGCCCAGTTAACAACCAAACTACTATGTTTGAGAAGGGTTTTAAACTTGTCTTTCTCCCATCTTACCAGTGTATCATATTGCCCCTCCATGTATTAAAATAGGAATTCGTATACATCTTATCTTATATAAAGTCACCAAGCGTCGGACACGACTGAATAGTTAAAATGACAAAATATATCTTATCAAGTTTCTACTTACGCTATCCATTAAAAGATACAAGCATTTTTGGATCTATGCTAATATTAAACATGGAGATAATCCCCTCATCATTTCATCACTCCATAGCAGATCTAAACAAGACTACTGTAGAAAAGTGGGACACAGCAGATCAAATGACAAATTGTTAAACTTAATATATTAAAAAGTTTCAGACCATCTTAGAAAGTCTCAAAAAAAACAATGGTTTTTTTTTAAAACATGTAATTGTTAATTGATAAGATACTTGTAATCTGTCTCACAGATAACTTGTATCTGCATAACCAACTTGTCTCTTCCTTTCTCCCACCCAACTCACCCCATTTTACATCTTACATCAATCTAGCCACTCTGTGCATCTGATCAAATAAGCTGCAGCTTACAAAAAGTATTATTTTTAATAATCTTCATTAGTGAGAGAAGATACTGGCAGATTCCTGATTTTTGCAACCATAGACCAACAGTAGCACTTCTCTTAAAATATAATCATATGGTAAGAGTATAATATGGAAAGACTGTATAATATGAAAATAAGACTGAATCTTATTTTCTTTTAGACTTGAAAATAAGCACTTGGGGTTATTTTCAAGGCAGTTTTGTTTTGTTTTTGAGGTGCAGCAGGCCAGACTCGGTATGTTGGACACGCCATGGACACACCATCACCTCCATTGCGAACCTTCAGCATTCAGACTGGAGGGTTTTTGGCGAATGAGAGGAAAATGGGGAGGGGGAATTTTCCTGCCTGCCATCCTTCCCTCAGTGTGCTGAGCTTGAGGAATAGATGATAGGCAGGAAAATCCCCCTCCCCACTTTCCTCCCGTTCGCCAAAAAGCCTTCCCAAAAGAGAGAAAAAGCAAAGCAGCTAGCTGCAGAGCTGCCGGGTTTGGGGAAGCGGCCCAACAAGCTGGAGCGCTGCACCCAGAAAGAGAAGGGCAAAAGTGGTAATTGTGTTGCCCCAAGGAGTCAGCGGGCTGCAGTCAGTTGCGCCCCCCCTTGCCCGCATCACCACTTGTGCTGGCCACACCCATCCCCCCCCAGGCTTATTTTCAGGGTAGGGATATTATTAGGCCCACCCCCAAAAAATTAGGGTTGGGCTTATTATTGGGGTGGGTTGTGTTTTCGGAGAAACGTAGATGCTGCACAATGACCTGCACAATGGAAGCAATTTTGTTGTTTTCCAGAATAGTCAAAGGTACTACCCTCTTACAAATGGTAAATAAGATTTTAAACATAAATGTTGCAGAATGAATGAGGAGAAACCATTTTGTAATTTGTTCAGAAAGCAAAATGTTTTGGGGAATCACTGCAAGCAATTATGTAGAAATCCCCCCCATTAAGTAATTTTCCTTATTTATCTTTCTATAAATAGGATTTATAAACTGGTGGTCATTTACATACTCTGGTCCAGTACACATTGTCCACAGCCCAAGTATTAAGGATAAATGCTTGTAACCTTCGAAATAAATATACTTAACTGCATAATTGGTTGCAGTGTGTGTCAAAGACCGAAATTTTCAGTATATTTTACAGATCAGTATTTAACTCATCTGTAAAATATACTGAGAATTTGGTTGCAACTTTCATGCACAAAAACCTTACTTTATATTAAATTGTTCTTTAAAAGTCTGTTTCAGAGCATAATTAATAATTGTATTTATCCTTCACTTTAGGGAGAATCTATAAAATATTTTCTGGACAATTTGGATAAACTTGGAGATCCAGTAAGTTTTATTTCTAAATTTGGTATTTGTATTACTATGAAATGCTAGAAGGAATTTTGTCTTATTTTTAGATTCAAATAGTATCAATAATAAGATGTAGCATCATTTCCAAGGTATAATTACATTTAATTAATCTTTGATTGAAAACTAAATGTTGCAGACCTTATGATGTTCTATGATCCAGTATCAAACATTGATATTGTTGTATTGATATTGTCTACTGTTTTCTGATTGTTCTAAAAAAGCCACTTGAACTATAATTCTTGACCCACCTCTCATAGTTTAGTGTAAACCATCCACCTATTTCCTAAGAGTTACTAACTTAGGAATTTAAAAAGATATTGACTTTGGTTAATGGATTCATTTTAGGTAGTATCTAGTTAGATATAATACCTGCCCATTTTGGATACATTACACATGCTCTTAAGAAATTTATATCTTAACCAGTTATCAGTGGCAAAAAGGTCTAAAGAATGGAAATGAGGGTTCCAATAGGTTGTGTGTTATTGTTTAGCATGTAAAAATGCCATTTGTTTATGTATACAATGCTTTTCTCACTCAAATACCTTTATTAAAGTATTATGTTAAGGTGACAAGTAGATTACTCATTTTTCAAGGAACAATGAAATTTTTGTTTTCATGATGTAAGGTTGCTTTGCATTATGTTACTTGGTACCAACTTGCCTCAATAAAGCAGGAATCTAAAATAAGGAATTTCACTATTAATTTACTAAAAGCTTACTCATACCACTATTTTAACTTTTGATATTGCATTTCATACAATCATTCTGTGGATGCTTAAAATGTAATAGTTTTTGCTCTTTTTAAATGTAAGATCATTTATTTTATTTTCCAGTAGTTGCATTAACTCAGATTATTTCTCTCCAGGATTATCTTCCCTCCCAGCAAGATATTCTGCTAGCACGAAGACCTACAAAAGGAATACACGAGTACGATTTTGAAATTAAAAATGTTCCCTTCAAGATGGTTGATGTAGGTGGCCAGAGGTCAGAAAGAAAACGTTGGTTTGAATGCTTTGATAGTGTCACTTCAATACTATTCCTGGTTTCATCAAGTGAGTACGATCAGGTACTTATGGAAGACCGGCTAACAAATCGCCTTACAGAATCTTTGAACATTTTTGAAACTATAGTCAACAATCGGGTTTTCAGCAATGTGTCCATCATTCTCTTTCTAAACAAGACAGACTTGCTTGAGGAAAAAGTGCAAAAAGTGAGTATCAAAGACTATTTCTCAGCGTTTGAAGGGGACCCTCACAACTTAACAGATGTCCAAAAATTCCTGGTGGATTGTTTTCGTACCAAACGCCGGGACCAGCAACAGAAGCCCTTATACCACCATTTCACCACTGCTATTAATACAGAAAATATTCGTCTGGTATTCCGTGATGTCAAAGATACCATCCTTCATGACAACCTCAAGCAGCTCATGCTACAGTGATGTTGAAAAGACTGATTTGTGTTAATAGTTTACAGCAGGAGTTTAAAAAGTAAATCTGGTCTTGTCAGACCTCGTGATATGTGGGTAAAAGCTGCTGTTGCTCTTATTGCCAATTTCTCTTAAAATCAAAATCTCTTCCTGTTCATTATTTTGAATCAGTTTTAACTTTTAATAGACTTTTTTTAAAGCTAACTCCAGGTTTTAAATTATTCTTTTTTCAACTATAAAGCCTAAACTATTAACTTGTAGATATGTGCTTGAAAGAAATTATTTGGAAACATGCAAAGTTCTTTCAACTGGTTGGATTTTAAAAGAACTTATTGAAGAGTTTTCCTGACTTAGACAACCACCATGAATTGTTTTATATGGTAAATGACTTTGCTTTGTCAAATAATTAACCTATATTTCAAGTTTACAAATGCACTTCTGCTTCCATACCAATAGAAAGTGCTTTTAGATGGTACCAGAAAAAAAAATTGAGTATTTCAGTCAAAATGAACCATACATAGGAATTCTTGGTCTTGATTGGTTTTTGTTAGATCATACAATTTGACAAAACCTCATTATTTTACAATTTGGGCCTCAGTTAACTTAAACCAAAAAGCTGCTTCCTGCAGCTTTGAGAATCCTTCTCAGTTGCCATGAATAAGCCATTGTCTGAGAACACTCTTTTTTCATTTACTAAGATATTGTGAATTGGATAATGGTGGAAGCCAAGCACAAGATTTGTTTTCCCCAAATAGTAATTCAGTTTATAGATGTCAAATGTAGCTTATTAAAGAAGGCTAACACAGAGTATATACAGCTGTAGTTGACAATAGTGGCCATTATATTAGCAAAAAACCCTAAAATTGAATTAAAGTGTAAAGCAGCTGAGTGATATTAGACAAATGATACATTAAAATTAAAAAAAAAAATCTACCTTCTGGCTCAGTTACACATTTTGAAGACTTAATTTTGCAATGAAATAGTAAAAATAATAGCTTTGTCAATGCTTTGGTACTGGTCAAAAGCCAGTGTCACCTGTAATTTTGAATATCTTTAATTATATATTTTATTCTAGGTTCCACCAAATTGAGCTTTAAAGAGGATATTTACAAAAGGGATTGACACTTGGGTTCTAATGTTTAATGCAATAAAATATATTTGCTTTGCTTAAGAACAAAAACAATTAGCAAATTTCCCTTTTTTGTTTATTTGTTACATAGGCCAAATTTAGTCATTGTTCTAAAAGAAACCCAACTATTCTGTAGTTTTTGTAAAAGGAAATCAATGTTTTTATTTTTTTTGAAAAACAATACATTTTTGCCATTCATTAGACTAGGAAAATTAAGTTTGTGTGCCAACTGAATGCTTTAAGAGCAATTGGCCTAGTCCAGTGCCAGTAAATGGTTAGTTGATGCAGTATCTTATAATCTAGTGCCTCTTGGGTTTTTTTTTTAAACTAACAGTGGCCTTACAGTGAATACCAGTTTAGCTGGTTGGAGGAAAAGAGCTTCAAAATCATAACGGACAACAGAGTGCAAATAAATGATCATTGCATTTTTGCTAGAGTACAAAGGCAACATAATCAGAACCTTCAGGATTCTAGGGTGAAACAAAATGGGATGAGGAAATGCCATTTTTTCTATACTGGTATTTTAGAATACTACCAACACTCTTACAAAGAGGGAAGTGAATGGTAAATAAAACTATACATACAAAAATGAAATATCCATTTTAAAACTCTGCTGACAAGACTATTGTTTAGAATATCCATTTTCCTTTGTACTCCAGAAAAATGACTTTTAGAGGACAGTGAGGAAATTTGTTAAGGTAATTTTTATTCTGGAAATAAAGCAACTGTGGAAAATTAAAGCAACTTAAATGATCATTATAAATCTCAATCTATTTCATGCATATGGGCTTACATGTATTTTAAGTAGCTATAAGGGACTACAATTTTAATGATAGGAGATGGTGGCTTTTCCCTTACACAGATCTGCTTCTCTCCTCATCAGTCATAGGTACAGAATTTGAGAGTGGCGGAATTGGTAGGAAAAGTAATCCAGAGTTAGTTAAGTAGTTCTTTTCCCAGGCATTTCTCCCCTCAATTTGTCATGGACTTCTTTGATTTTTTAAAAGAATTATTGGAAGGATAAACTATGTTGTGCCAATTTTGGATAACTGAAATGGTGTACCAAAATCTTTGGTGAGAGATTGAGTCACGGTTGCAATAGTTAAATCACCAGCTCGCAAACCTGAGAATCCTCTAGTTCAGGGGTGTCAAACTGGCGGCCCATGGGCCGGATGCGTCACACGCAGGCCATGCCCACCCGAGCTCCGCAAAGGGGAAAAACATTACAATATGTCACATAATGGCAACATGCTGCGAGTTTGACACCCGTGCTCTAGTTCATTGCTGGGTTTTTTTCTTTTTCCTCTTGTCCTATTACTATAATGAGTTCATGGACTCTAAACATTGTTGGGTACATACTTTAATGTCCCCTTTGGGGTATCTGGTATTTTTTTTATATAATTTAATATGTTCTATAGTCTGAAATAAAACAGGAGTTAAAAAAATTCTTGCTAATAAGAGTGGCTTAGTTTTCTCAAGTACAACTCTTTGTTTCCAGAGGCCTTCATAGAAACATTTTTTACGAACTTTTTTAAACATTCTTTTTATTTGGTGTGATAGGTTTTCAAATTCATGAGGACTTTTTAAAAAGTATCTAAATTACTTTTGACTTCAAAACTGACCTTTTTTTGTATTTTAGATTTTCATAAAGTTCAGTATTTTAAAATCTAAAGCAGAGGTATTTAAGTTCTTGCATACTTAATTTCCTTAAACTTTAACCAGGTCCTTTTTTAAATACATACAGTATTTAGCCTTGTGCCTTATTTTGCAGAATCTCAATATAGAGAACCATTTCTCAAGACTTGAGAAATCCTCTATTTTCTCACTGTGAAATAGGTGAAAATACAGGATAGAACAGAGCTTTGCCTCATTCCCAATTTTCTGTACTGATAATGCCAAAGAGTAGTTCCAATGTAACTTTTGACAAAAGAAAGACATTGGAAGGATCGTTCTGATGCTCTGTGACCACAGTCTGGCAGATGCTTTTCTCTCAAGTTAAATTTGACTCCGTTTTGAACAGAACTGGACATTGTATTTCTACAAATGTTGCTGAACTGCAACTGCAGTTATCCTTCCTAACTGGTTATGTTAGCTTGCACTGCTAAAAACTAGCGTTCAACATCAGACAACAATATATTGCCTGGCCCTATTTTAAAGGATAAATTTACATTGAGATAACAATAACAAATTTCTTCTTAAGCTGTTGGTTGGGTTTTGTGTGTATTATGGTCATCTGTTCAAAAAGCAATCGATGGTACCACAATTTAAGTCTTATTTTAAAATCAGGTTAAAATATACAGCACTGCAATAGTGTCCTTGGCAGTTTTGTTTATCTTGTACTTGAAAGCAGATGATTGCCAATTATTTAAAACTGCTTTCACTTTCTTCAACAGCAGCAACAGGTAATGTGCTATAATGTTGTTTGTAAAACATATTTTGTAATGACCCCACAGAATCTTTAATGAAACCATGATTTGTATTACTTTTGTATAAATGAGGGATATGTTTTATGACTATACTTTTGAAATATGTGTATCTTCTGTAACTTTCTAGGGAAGAAGAGAATCTACTACTTTGTAAATTCGCCCCACCCCTTTTTTTCCATGGTTGGCAATAAATTATTTCTAAAGAAAGTCTTCAAATGTATCATTTAAAATGGTTTGATTACTGAAAGATTAAAGCTTCATTTTGTTGTACATTGCTCTCTGTACATAATTTGCAAGTGTTCAAGCCATTAATACTGCCTTGTGTAAATTACTGACAGTAAATAAACAATATACATCCTCATGAAGCCTGTATTTTTGTACTTTAGAAGTGTTTTTAATTAGTTTTACAATCATTTTTTACCACCTAGATTTAAGTAAACTTTAATTAAGCTATCCACTAAATTTAGTTTTGTGGCATGATCTAATGCTTTTGCAAAGATTAAGAAATCAACTTTACGTAATTCACAGGTAAAAACTCTTTGTGTTGATGTATGGAAACATTAACAGAAGTTAAATGCATAGGAAGATAACAAAACCACTTTCTGTGCTAAGTAGGATTTCAATGCTTAACTAAAGAAGAGCCTCAAAACTACAATCTT
>JANHJO010000683.1:519820-530462 GCA_032468235.1 Pseudoxyrhopus heterurus
AAGTCAAACACAACCCTGATGCGGCCCTCAATGAAATCGAGTTTGACACCCCTGGTGTAACATGTCCCCCTGTCCCCAAGGAAGCTAGGTTTCGGCAGGACTATGTTTTGATACATCCATATCAATAGTGGGAAGAAGCATACAATATTAACATGCCTGCCTCTAGGTCAGAAAAAGCAAGAAGCGTGTTTTTTACCTGGTGCAAAAGAAAAAACAGCAAAGCATTCTCCTGTAGAAGCCACGGCAGTGACCAATGAGCGCTTTTTGTCAAAGTACTGGGACAGAATGGTAACAGTTGGAAGAAAGGCAAAACAGTATCCCAAACCTGTGAATAAATGCCAAATGTTAATATAAAGCTGTTACGCCCCCGCAAGATCGGAAATATTTATTTTCCCCAACTGTATTTTTTAAAAAAATATTCACTCAGGACATACTGTTTGCCACTAATAATTTCTCGTTTTGTTAATTCTTGTTAACAGGTGTAGTTTTTCAAATAATTAGAATGCGCCGTGATACATTTCCCATAATAATCTCTCAAAATGTACCCTTACTCTGTCAGTGGGCAAGGAGGCTGAAAATCCAGGTCTGCCTGCATGGCATTAACAACCAGGGTCACTCAGCAGAACTGAGAACTATGCAGATTTTCCTATTTCCGAGATATCTTGGCCTCTTCATACAAGAGCTACTTCTACTTCTGAATGTAAACATTTCTTGCAGAATTATGATAACTCAAAATTTCTTTAAAAGAAACTTACCTGAAACTATGCCAATTGAGATGTACATTTGAACCAGAGTACGTGCAAAGGAAGCGGCAACCATTCCACCACAGACCAGTAGCCCTCCAATCATCACCACCGGACGATGACCAAAACGATTAGCTACAATGGTAGAAAGAGGAGCTGCAAAAAGAAGGAAAATTTAATTGTTTATATCTCTTTGCAGACCAGAATACTGGAACCCAATCTATGTGTTCTAGTTAGCAGAGTCCTCCGAATCTCTCTTCCCCGTATAACACGTTGCATCCAACAGCTAGGAACATGGCAACATATAAATCACTAGTTCAGTGATTCAAACTTACCAGGCACCAGTAATTTACTTCTGATTATTTTAATTTTACTATTAGAGAAGTCCCAAGTGGTATGTCGTAGGTATACATATTTACGTATGTATGATAACCAGTCTGGTGATAAGAGTTACAGCACCAGGCTAAGAACTGGGAGATTGGGAGTTTTAGTCCTGTCTTAGGCACAAAGCCAATTGGTGATCTTGGGCCAGCCACTTTCTCTCAGCTCTAGGAAGGAGGCAATGGGAAACCACTTCTGAAAAACCTTGCCAAGAAAAGTGCAGGAACAAGTCCAGACTCAAAGACACCAACATAAATCATTCCCCTTACTATGTATATTTCGTTAATAAGTCCATAGTGGCAAATTGGCAAGCGTTCCAAGTTTCAACAGAGAAATCCTATTTCTCAGATCCCATCAGGTGACATACATGGTTTGATTAATAGTGCCAACTCTGCAGGCTCAAACAGGATGGGCAGATACTATACAGGACGGTCCCTCAAATATGTCTGTAAACTTGAATTAAGCCATCATCTAGAAGAGTTATTAAACATAATTGTAAATCAATGTATACAGAATGCAATCCTTAATTGTTCTAGTATTCCTTTCAGAATCATCTTATTGAAAGACAAGAGTTGGTTTGACTGAGTAATCTCACTTGGGATAAATACATGTCATCCTTACTGACTGCAATCGGAACTGGCAAATCTGTTATTAAGTGATATGGTTGTTAACCCAAAGCATCATAACACCAGATTTACAGCAGTCCCACAGTGGTTGTTAAGTGAATCAGTATGGGTTGTTAAGCACAAATATTATCTGACCACGACTTACTGCTGGCTTCCCTATTGACTTTGCTTGGTGGAAGCCAGCTGTGAAGATTGCAAATAGTGATCACAGGATGTTCTGATGCTTATAATAAATATATGCTGGTTGCTACATGCCCAAATCGCGATCACTTTGCTGCAGGGAATGGTGCAAGGGCTGCAAGTTCAAGGACTGACTGTAATTATCACTGTTGTTCTAAGTTTGAATGATTGCTTGAATGATTGCTAATTATCACTGTTGTCCTAAGTTTGAATGATTGCTAAACAAGTGGTCATTAAATGACCACTGATGGTATAACCTTATGCTGGATAGGGCCCTTTTAAGCCCACTGAAAGCACAGGTCTTAAGTCATAGGTATCCATATATAAGACCAGGATTGTTAAGACCTCATATAACCATTGTCTAAGTATACGCTTACCTGTAAACGTAAGTACAAATACACATATTGAGATTATCCACGATATCCTGCTGTTGCTTTCATTGAAACATTCCACTAAGTCAGTAAAGAAGACCCCAAAGGACTTGATAATGCCATACGTCAAGGCCTCCACAAAAAAGAAAGCAAAGGCCACAATCCATCCCCATCCTCCATCAGGCACTTTAGTATAAACATTTGGGGTAATGCATGACATTCTGGTTGTTTTGACAGTCATTTTGGTCTGGAATAGAAGAGATGATAAGATTGGGGTGAAACACGAGGCACATAAAATTCACTTGTTAAAACGTAAGGAATTAAGTGTGAAATAAATATTAAAAAATGTAGTTTCCCCTAGACTATAAAGAGTTGAAGTAAATTTGTCTATTCTCCATCTCATTATCACAAATTATGGTATGATCTTATAGGGCTAGTTGAATCTCTAAGCCCAAAATGTATTTCATCATAAGAACAAACTGATGCCATTCAAGAAAAAGCAATTAAGGAGCAGATGAAAATATAATAGAGGGCACCTCTGGGGGTAAAAAAAGAATCCATGATGATCCCAAAGCTGTAGTGAGAGTGGGGAGAATCTTGTACTGTATTTGCAATCTGCTCTTAAGGTTGGATTCTAATTAAACCCAAGCCTATCCTGCTGTTAAAGAGATGTTGTTTTCATAGTTGAAAATGCTGAACCATCTTTATGATGATTTTAAATGATCCTGGTTCTGCTTTTTCAAGTCAGTTTTGACTCTTGGTGATTTCCTGGACAAGTCCCTGCAGTTTTCTTGGCAAAGTGTCCAAAGTCGTTCTTCTGCTTTCCCCCCTCAAACTAAGATAGAGAGACTCGCCCAAGAAAACTCAACTGCTTAAGGCAGAACTAGAATTTCATGGTCTCCCGGTTTTTAGCCAGGTACCTTAACCACTACACCAAACTGGTTTTTTTTTAAGCACTAGAACAGCTTATACAGGTAATTCTTGAGTTGCGACTATAATTTAAGTCCACAGTTAGGGTTATAAAGCAAGTCATCGTGTGACTAAAGAGCCAACTTTACCTTTTTTTTATGGCGGTCATTAAGCAAAAGTGACTTCGGTTTGGGGCAAAAATGGCATAAATCAGTCACGTGATTTTGGAGCGCTGCAAATGGCTGCAAATGTAGGCCGTCTGCTGGTGCTCAAAATGCAGTCATGTGACCTGGGGAGATTGGGACCGATGTTGTAACTGGATTCTAATTGGGGGGGGGGTATCAAGGTCTACCCATACACAGTACAGATGACTGTTAGATGCTGTGTACAGGACTACCTATACACAGGCAGTGATTGCTGATGCTCAAGGTGCTTGATAAAAGCTCCTAATCTCAGTGCACTCTAAAACAGAGTCAAGCATGCCTGAAGAAGTTCTTTGTGCTAATACTTTGTGTACTCCCAGGTTAATGGCACGCCACATAACCTTTGAGTAGTTCTTAGAAATATGAGTATGTTCAGAGCATTTTCCAGATGAGTAAACTTTGGAAATAATATACTCAAGTGTTCTGAGTGTATCAAGGAGAGTTTTCTGTTTCAGCTTCGAGACTACAATTCCCTTTTTCTGCTCTGCTAATGCCTCAGTGGTGGTAGATTAGAGCACTACCAGGGGCCAAAGAGTCCACATGCAATAAGTATTTTAAACCCAAGAAAGTGCAGGAATATATGGGAGTTCTAACTTAGTGGGGCTGGACAACAGGACATTGAGGAAAGTGTTATTAGAAGTTCTTGGTGCTCTAAAATTAAGTATAACAGCAGTCCTTTCTGAAACAAATTGTTCTAATTCAATATCTCAATATGAAGTCAGAATTTGTATCACTAAAGTATATTTTCTCAATGGAGTGCAGAGCAACTTTCCACAGGGAAAAAAAATCAAGATAGTAGAGCTTTGCCAAACTTCATGGCAAAAGTAATAAAGTCACTGACTTAAAATTCTTGGACCATCCATCTTTATTCCAGGATTCTTGCAGTGTAAGAATTTGCAAAATGCTCTGGGCAGGTATCTTATCCTGCTGCAATTGCCAATCATTCTCTAGCGACAGTTCTCTTGAGTCGCTTGGAAACATTTATACATACAAAGTCCCAGTTAACAGTTTCAGGCTTGGCTAAATCTAAATAGGCAATTCTGTATCCTTGACACACAAGATTTTTGTATACATACTATAATACTATTATGTGTTTGTATATACTGTATTCTATTGTACTATTCATAAGGAACAAATTCCCTAATGTCAGGGACAGCTTAATTATATGTAGTGAAATATATCTAAGTGCTTAAGTGTGCCAAATTGCATGTGAGATATATTTAGGAGAAAGTTAGCAAAATAATTAGAAAAAAATAATGTAAAGTACATAATAAAGAGTTTTAAATGTTTGCAGAAAAACATTTATCAGGAGTTTTTACGTCAAATGCTTTTTGAAATTAATTTCTTTTGTCAAATAATTCCTGAAATTCAATGTTGTAGAATAGAGGAATGATTTTAAAATTTGATTTGCAAGAGGCAAATTTTAAAAAAACTTTGTTTTTAAACATTCATCAAATCACTTATGCTTTAGTCCAAAGGCACTGCTATGCCATTTTAAAGCTAATTAGTTATATTGGGTTTTTAACATGTTAATTAAAATAGGTAAAAATTATACAGAAAGCAGAAAGGGCAATCAGTAATTACTTTTTGTCAGCCTGCAATGCACAGGTGCTTATGAAACCATAAGACTGGACAATTTGTGCCTGATGACTTCAGATTTGGAGGAGTAAGAACAGAGGAGGTATCTAATATTTCAAGGATCTGTGTAAAATCAGTAAAGTAACTTTTGTTACTGTAACATTTAATGCAGACCAGGCAGGTCTATTGTATTAATAGCCCTATCTGGTTTGCATTGCATGTTACCAGTACATGTATGTGGTGATGTGTTAAGGGGTGGTAACAAATCCTACAGCAAAATCAAATATTAAAAGAATTGAATTTTTTTCCAAATTTGGGACAGAAAGAAAAGAGTAAAGTCTTTCTGTAATATGAGTCATAATACAGTAACCATATATAGCATTGCGTATGTGAGATCCTGATCAAATCCTGTCTAAAGCCCAGCACAGGACAGTGTCCAATATTAGTTTCATTTACTTCTGGAGAATATGTATTGTTAAGTCCTGTCTATGCTATTTCTGCTTAAACATTGTATTCCGTTTAAGCCTTCCCCGGTCGCTGCTCAGAAAAGCGCAGCTTAAAAAAGATGTGAGATCCAAGGGCTTTGTTTAGCGAAGATGCGACGCCTGCAGAATTCAGTAGCGCGAAACAGAATTTTTAGCGGCCACGTTGCGCCATGCGGTTATCCTCAATCCGGTTTAAAGCGCATTGATAGAATGCAAATCTGCGCCTGGCATAAATAACGCCATACAAAGCTCTTTTTTTTTTCTTTAAAGACAGAGGGGGAAGAGAGATCTTATTTTATAAGCAAGGTTTTTCTTTTTTTAAAAAAATGTTCTCTTCCGAATGGAAGAATAACCCCTTCGTTCCCCGCTCCCAGTCCACGCGATGTATGTAGAGCGTGGGAAGCGAGCACTCGCACGAAGGCCCAGGACCGTATCTTCATCTCTTGTGCAACCTTCAAGGCACAGTGCCACCACTTCCTTTTTTTCCAATCGGATCCTCTGCTCTCCCTTTCTTTCAGAGAGGCGGATGCTCTTTTCGAATTAAAACAATAAGTAACAGTTAAAAAAAAGCGACAGCAAGACAACCAAACTTGTGCCCAGAAGACAAGTCACTTACCAGGTCAGTAGAAGATGTTGCTGCTGCAACTTGGGGAGAGAAAGGTGTGGAAGAAAAAGGATCCCCCCCCCCAAGCTGCAGAGAAGAGCACCTTTGGCCTACTTATGACCTGGTCAGCAACATGCTGAGGCGGCGGCTGGAACACCCGACCCTTCGCCCTCAGTAGCGCGAACCAAAGACCCGGCTCCAGAAGGCGCGGGAAGAGGGCTGCAGTCGCTTCAGACTTATACTCCTTGACCCCCTTTGGAAAAGGTGGAGCCTGCCCTGCGCCTAAAATAGACCCCCTTCGTCGGGCAAGCGCGGCCGGGAGTCTGGCTCGTTATCGATGCTAGGCTCCCGCTGCTGGTGCCAAGGCTGCCCCATGGCCAGCCGGCGACTCCTTCGCTTCTGAGTTTTTTGGTTTTCGGGGGGTTTCTGCCCTCGGCTGGATTCTTAGCGATCTCTCTCGCCTTCCCACGCACCCTCTCCCCGCTCCTTTTTAAAGCAAATGCCGCCGTCTCTTCTAGCTCACCACAGCAACTCCGCTTTTTTTATATACCGGCTCGAGCCGGTCTCTACCGGCGGATCTGGCGCGCGCTGTAACTCAGCAGCGCCATGTGCGCGCCGGAACCCGGTTTTGCAATTGCAATTGCAGCAGCTGAAGAGCGGGCCGGCTTCCGCGCGCTCCGAAGAGAGAAGCGCGCGCCGGGCGGCTGCAGGAGCCGCGACCTGAACGAGTAACGTGGGAGAGGAGGAGGAGGCGGCGGCGGCGGCGGCAAACCCAAGGGAAGGGTGGGGTAGTTGAGTTTCATTTGGAGAGCGGACCGGCTCTGCCACGTTTGCTTCGCTTCGTGACACCTTTCCTCATAACGCCATTAAACTGATGTAATTTGCCTTAAGCCGCAACCCAGGCGCGCGCTTATTTAAAGAGACTCCTTTCCCCGTTAAGTTCCTCTTCGAAAAGCGTCGAGGCAAAGCTCGGGGGGAAAAAACATTTCCCCCGCTAGTAATGTATATTCTAAAAAGGGCACTATGTGAACTCCCCCCACCCCATTTCATAGAGGCTGAGCATCTTCATGCAAAAGGAAGCTTCGCTGCGTCGCTTGGAATCCATAGTTTAGTTCACCCCCGAAAAGCTCATCTTGGCTGGAGGAAGTCCCTCGCCTCGCTTCCCAAGACCGCAGTCTTTCCTCTTCGTCTCTTTTTTTCCCCTGCCTCCAGCAGGGGAGGCTGCCCTAGCAAGTTCGACCCACTCTTTCTCAACACTTCGCTGTACTGTTAAAGGTACCATCTCCCGCCTCTCCCCCCCCCCACTTTTGCATGGTTTTCGCTCCCGTGTCTACGTAGATTTGCGGGGGTCGTCTGTGGCGGGTGGGTGAGAGCAACAAGGGGAAATTCCCTTCGCGTGTTACACGGGGATTGTAAGCGCGGGCGAGGAGCCTCTCGCTTAAAAAGTCTACCTCAGCGCCTCATTCGGAGGAAGGTCACTTAAGGTAAACTGCAGCAGGGAGCGCCAAGCTTGGTCTTGCGGAAGGCATCCGCGCGAATTTCTTCCTCCTCAGTGAAGAATGAAGGAGAAATGGCAGGATTTACTAAATACACCCCGGCCCCGGGGAGAGGCGTAGACTTAATTATTGAGTCCCAAGCTTTGCCGCTCGAGGCCCTGGCGGCAAATACGACCCAGACCACGAAACTGAAAAAGCAACCAAGCCGTCCGAGTGGACCCGGGTGGTGCTCAGACCGAAGTCCGGATCCCTAAATGGCACCCAAGTAGTTTTGGCGACCTCGCAGTTTGAAATTCCTGGTGTGACCACTACATCTCCAGGGGCAAAAAGCCTCGTGTGTAGTAACAGTTACGCGCGCAGCGAACGAAACTAGCAAAGCCAAAAAAAAAAAAAATCGCGCCAAATTGCCACACTGCAGTCACGCTGACCGGCTGGAAAGTTGATGGCTTTCCTTGGGATGCTTGTACATTTAGAGTTTGCATTTACACCCCTCCCCCCAATAGCTTTTAAAGAAGCGTCATCTTAATTGCTGGGGCAGGTTCCTAAAAGAGAGAGGGGACTCGGGTAGCGCCCCCTAGCGGTCGGCCTGCCTTGGCAAAAGGGTTCCCGGGCGCGAGCCTCAGCGCGCGCTCTTGTCTTCGCGGCGGCGCGAGCTTTTCCCAGGTTTAAGCTCGTGCTGCCGCCGACGCTACAGCTAGAGCCGATCCGGGCAGAACAGGTTTCTGCCAGTTTGGGTGTGTGCGTCTGGCTGCTTTTGTATACATGCACTAGAGACTCCTAATCTCCCGGAAGCCGAGCTGTCCTTGTTGCAACGGATGATATTGATGACTCAATAGACTGGCGGTGCATGCGAACGAGCAGAAAGCGAAGTAGTCGCTGCCGCCTCCCCTTTCCGAGTTGGCAGTTTGCAGTCTTTAGCCTAAGCTTGGGTTTCTTCTGTTTCTCTCCTTTTGGTCTGGAAGAGGAGAACGTTGTTTTTTCATGCTGTCGGGCCTCTTAACGGCTCCTGAAGATGATTTTTGCTGAGTTATTAGAACTGCTTGTTAGCGCTAGTTTCACTGATGGCTGCTGTGAGATTCTTCACTGACCCACGTGTGTGAAGTTCTTGCATACAACCTAAAATTCACTTGAATGGTAAATTTTAAAGGATACTGCAAAGCTAGTTTGCTCCAGAAATGCATAATTACAGTATTTCCACTTTCTACAGCAGCAAAAGAGTTTTTTCCCCCTTCGGGTTCGCTTGTTAGAGGTCGGAACAGACTGAAAAGCAGAGACTATGTAATATGCATTTGGAGTGTTCACATAAACTGGCCAATTAATCTTTGAGGAAATACCATTTAGTAGAAATAACAAAAGAACACGAAGAGAATACTCAAAAGATTATTCTTGATTGTTTTTAAAGGTCCAATAGAGCTCAGTTAAATAAAAAAAAAAACTTGGATTGGGGATGAAGCCATTTCTGCCTTTTACTGTAATGTGATTTGGATGTCAATCTAGCAATCAGAATCTCAAGGAAACTAACAATTCTCTCTTTGCCACACCGGAAGCTAGATATTGGTTAAGATGAGTGGCCATGTAAAACTTCTAAATTAAATAAATGTTTTATCCCAATTATGACTGTTCACTTAAAAATATATTCAGTGAAGTTTGCATTGAAATCAGTTTCAGATTCTTTGTAATTAGCATTTTTTTTACTGCAATTCTGGTTGCAACCGGTTTCTTCAGCTCAGATAAATTTGGGAGACTGGGAGAAAGCTGACAGAAGCCAAATGGGTAAGGCTTAGAACAGTGTGTTTAGAGTCATTTTAAAGCAAAATGTACTTAACAGTTCATTGGATTTGAGGGCCCTGGAAGATTTCATTACAGTTTGAGCTAAACACTGAAGTGAAGTTCCACAGTCAAGTGTCCTTCAGATGTCTTAGGACTGAAGTGCTTGGAAGATTTAACCAGCATTTCTGCTTGCTGGGATCCTGTTACTGTTACGTCACATCTGGAGTGCGACAGGTTGGAGAAGACTCCTTTAAGTGAATTTCCTAACCAGAATGAGGATAAACCATTTCTGCTGAATCTGAATTTTATTAAATATATTTATATTAAAATATATTAAAATGTTAAATAATTAACATTTTAACATAAACGTTAAACATAAAAAAGATTAGTTATAGGCATTATTTTTATGAGAAGAATATTCTACTTCCTCCTCCACTCCTCAAGTGTATTGCAGCATTACTCTTGCTTCTCTCAATCTCTCTTCATTCACAACATTCCTGTGAAGTAGGGATAATATTAACTCTCCCCTAAATAAGCTAAATGAGAATTTGAAACTTTGTCTCTTCAATCTACATTCTAACTGCTGTATGGGAATAACAGATAATATTTTTAATATGCAGCTGCAGGAAAGCAGTTGCCTGTCCAGAATCCCCAAGGACTGGGGCATGAATAGAATTCGATTTAAGTTCTCCAGCCCTTGACTCTCATGGTTACATCAACAAATCTGAAAGGCTGATTGTGCATGTTTGTTCAGTTTCTGGAAAAGAACACCTTTTGGCCAGATAAGCTGTTTGTACTTCAAACAAAAATGCATGACGCTATACCCCCTTTTTTGTTTCTGCATGTATTTTTTTCTTTTTTAAAAAATATATTTTTTACAAATTTTGATTACAACAGTAATAAAAACTACAGTTAAAGAAGAAGAAAATTGAAAGGAAAAAAATGTGCAGGAAAGAAAGACAGAATAAAGAAAAATATATAAAGAAGTGACTTCCAACCTTCATCACAACAAGGATAAACAAATTTAGTAATTTTAAATCCCCTTTAAGATTACAAACATATATCCTGTTTCCTGTCCTTCCCTTGCCTATAAGCAAATCCATAAAACATCAACTTTTCAGTCCTGGTAACAGTCCCCAAGGAACTTTTTGCAAAACAAAATAAAGTCTTACGTTAACCTTGATCAAATAAACCAACTTTATGTTTCTACCTTTTACTTCTAACAGTCTTAATCTTAAATTCAACCAAATATTGTAGGATTTTATTTCTCTTAAATTCTTCCTTATTCCATTGCAT
>JANHJO010000683.1:550244-561045 GCA_032468235.1 Pseudoxyrhopus heterurus
TTGTATTATGTTTTTTATACTGTTTTATATTATACTTGTGAGCCGCCCAGAGTCCTTCGGGAGTTGGGCGGCATACAAATATAGTAAAATAAATAATAAAAAAATAATAAATAAGTAATCTGTATAGTACTAAAATTCTCCTGCTTGTCTGCTTGTCTTCATTTAGCCCAAATGGCAAACGTTTTTGAATCAAGATACCTCAAACCTGCTACGTTAAAGAATCAATACATAATCCATGACCCATTTACTCCTGTGTAATTGAAATTTGAAAAAAACTTCACGCCAGTTGTATTCACAAAGCTGTAGACATAGCAACAATGCTGCAGTTAGCTGCAGTCACATGACTGTAATTTCCAACACTTCCTGCCAGCTTCCCAAAAGCAAAATCAATGGGGAAACCAGTAAGAAAGTCAGAAGTTGCTCTCATTCCCACTGCTTTTTTGCCTGCCTGTGGACTTTCTATTTCTCTGTTTAGGTAAAGAAATATCTCAGAAATATTGACCCAGTGGGTCATGGGTTGTTTAGCATAAAATACATTTATCCTCTACACATTCTGGTGAGAGAGCAGTTCTCTCTCACCAGACCCTCTGGTGCCAATGACCAACCCAGATTGGGTCCTGCAACATTATCCTTGGTCATGCATATTTGCCTTCATTTGTCCAGTACAGTTGTAACAATCTAATAATGACCCAATGGCTCATGAGTTGTCTACTACATCTTAATAACAGAGCCATTGCAGAGTGGTGCAGTGGTTAGAATGCAGAATTGCAGGCTAATTCTGCCAACTGCCAGCAGTTCAATTTTCACCAGCTCAAAGTTGACTCAGTCTTCCATCCTTCCTAGATTGGTAAAAATGAGGCCCTAGATAGTTGGGGGCCATATGCTGACTCTATAAACTGCTTAGAGAGGGCTGTAAAGCACTATGAAGCAGTATGTAAGTCTATTGCTATTACAGTGTTCTTTCTGGCAGTAATGAACCTAATCCTGCTTAGGACTCTTAAATAACTCTAATAGAACCATGAGATCACAGTCAGTGCTTGAATGTTGACATGTATTCTGCTGAGTCCTTGCAATTGGGTTGCCACAGACCATTTCAGATAAGACTGATCCTGAGATAGCCAGACATTTCTTCATCTTGTGTCTTTCCGTTTCTAGGTTTTGATTTTTATTTTGGGATACCATATAGCTCTGATATGGGCTGTACTGACACTCCAGGTTATAACCTCCCTCCCTGCCCGGCTTGTCCCAGATGCTCCACAACAGTCAAGTATGTTTATTTATTGTTTATGAATTTATATCCCAGCATAATCTAGGGACTTTTGGCAGCTCACAGAGTATCATGAAAACATTAAAACATTCATAGTATGTTTTGAAATTTCAGTTCAAGCACTAAGTCAGAAAATCCGAAAATCCATGCACAATAAAAATCAAACCAAATTAAAAATAAAAATAATAAAAAGAATGGCATAGTATGTAACATAATTGGAACATCTTTCAGAATATCTCAGTATTTAACATCTTCCTGAAAACTCTCAAGGTATGGACTGGCCTGACTTCCATGAAATAGTTCCACTGGTGCTACCTCTGAGAAGCAGGGCTTTCTAACTATGTTTTCCCTCATTCTGTGGAAATGTGGAACTACACAAAGTTCTCTCCTAAACCACCTAAAGAAAGTCCTCATTTAACAATCATAATCGGGACTAGTAACTCTGTTGTTAAGCAAAGCATTTTCTAAGTGGGAAATCATTTTTATTTATTTATCAAATTTATTGGCTGTTCACCATACCACAGGTGAACACTCTGGGCAGCCAATAAGCTCATGTGATTGTGCTTTCCTTTCCCCATTCCCTTTCCCTTTAAATGCTCAACACGGTGTTGCAATAATTAGAAGAAGAGAATTAATATTTGTATTTACATTCAATGGAGAGGAAAGCATTACAAGAGAGTAGCATGCATACAATGGGAAATACAAATTGAAAGGAATGCAGTGATCAGCCAGCAAACATCTGATGTATTCCCCATTGCGAGTTTGCGATGTTTCCTCCCTAATTTCTTTATCCTGCAAGTGAAAGAGGACAGAAAAAAATGGGTCAGGCATAGAAGAAAAGAGACTGCTTGTTTTCTATTCTTTCCCCCCCTCTCACCTGTTTATGCAACCTTTCTGTTCTGTAGGGGGGAACCAAACAAATGATTGTTAGATAATCTCATCTGTGCCTGACCCCTTTTTTCCTCTATCGTGTGCCTTTTTACTCTCTTATAGTCCCCCTTTCTCCAATCTCTCTGCTCTGCAAAGAGAGAAAAAAGAAAAAAATGTGTAACAGGGATGCTGTGAAGGTAATAAATGATGGCGATGATTGTAAAGTTATTTTTCAACATCATTGTAATTTTGAATAGCTGCTGAATAGGGCAATTGGTAAGCAAGGTCTACCTGTAGTAAGTTCATTTAGATTGGAGGAGGTGGTCCTGCAACTTCCAAGTCTCAAGCTATGTTAAGCCTAATTATCCTTTCACAGCAGTTCATGATAGTTTGAAACTTCGTCATTTGTGTTCCATTCTTATCTTTTTCAGTTTGGATAGAGGCTGTCTCATTGCTCTGACAAGTAATTTAATCTACCCTAGAGCAAATGTAACCTTGGCTCTGTTTTTTAGCTGATTTTGTTGACCCAAGGCTATGGAACTACCAAAATAAATAATATTTTTAGAGCCCACTTTTGTATTAATTTTTCATTCCATATTCAAGATTGTACGTTTTTTTTTCCAGTAAACATCAGAAAAACTGCTATCCTGAAATTGCACTTCCTCTTTTTGAAAACCTTACAATTGTCCAACAGCCCGTAAACTTAACTACCTTAGCTGCAAAGTTTACAGAAAAAGTTATTCATTTCATCCATTATGCCAGGTAAGAAAATCTCCATGAACATTGATCTTACTTCAATAAAATAGCAATGGGTTGGCATTGTATAAATTACCCTGCACTCTAACTTTATACATCTGTCCTTCTCTCTCATGGAAAAGATTGGAATTTTTCCATTCCATTGCAAAACAATCCTAAATTGGGATCAGAATTTCCATTGCTAAATGAAGCAGTTGTTAGGCAGAGCTTCACATGACTACTCCACTTAGCTATGGCAGTTCCATTAGTCCCACTCCGACTGCTGCTGGCCTGGGATCCAGGTGCTGGGCAGGGTGCAGGGTTCAGATGCATGTGGCAAACGCAGCAAGGGCAGAGTCACATCGATCAAAGGGAGTTTGCTGGGCCCAGCTAGGAAGGAGGTAATTGAATAGGACGGGTTGCTGAGCAAGGGCAAGAGTGGAGACGGTGGCTCTCTGGATGAAGATGGAGACTGTTCAGGGTGGATGCAGAAGAGGTGGAAGTGGGGAAGGCGGGAGCTTCCCAGAGGCCCATGTTCTGCAGCTTGCATTGGAAAGGGATGATAATCAAAATGTGCCAAATAAACACCTTCAAAGAACACTGAGAAGCGGGAAATAGTGGAAGAAAGCCAGTTTTATTGTGGTTCCTGATCCTATAATCTTACTAACTGCATTTTCCAGCAAGCAAAAACATTCCAGACCTTTTAAATGATTACTGTAAACAAGTAATGATAAAGATACTGGTAGCTCCAGCTCAACCAAAACAAAATGAACTGACGAGTATGGAAATCATGTGTATATTGATTTAGAAACTATTGATAAATAAGGATGACAAAAGCGGCTTTTACAGTATTAAAAATAATTGATTTAAAATCATGTCCTAAAAAAAGGACATTATAAATAAAGTCTTTTATATATAAATAATTATAAACAGAATAATATGCCAAAATACGTCATACTGTTACAATTCAGTCAGTACAAACAATCTATATTTATGAAGGGAGGGACCGAAAAGCGCAGGACTTCTAAGAAATGCTTGAGCTTTACAGTCTTTATGAATGGGTGTCTTCAGAACTGCAAGATGTTTGTTCTATCTTACTAAATCATGTGAGTCTTATTATAATATTTTGGATCCATTGCATAGCTGGTTAACTTGAGAATCTTAGTTACATAGAGATTCTAAGCGATTCTGTTATTTAGCAAACTATTGACAAATAGTTTGTTTGAATTACATTTGACTGTTTTGATTGCTCAGATTCATTGAATTATATACCACAGTACTTTGACATATTAATATTGCTTCTATCTGCAATAAATATGGATTCATAATACTGTAGACTTCCAAATGCAGGAATCCATTTAATTTTTGATTGAAAACTTTTAGTTAAGGGAAATGTTTGGCTGCTCCTAATGTCCAGCTGAAATATGTTTTCCTTAACACAAACCCCTTCATTCTGCACTCTAAAACAACAGAGAAAGGCCTAGATTTTCTGGGTTACAATCCTGAAGAACAGTATCACATTCGTCCTCTGTAGTTTTTTTGCCTCAAGGAAAACAGCTCCGTCAGTCTCTTGAGACTTAATTTCTACTCTTCAGATTATTCCCCTTGTACCTATTCTAGTTTCTCTGACTATTTTAAGGTGTGATGCTCAGAACTAGATACGGTATTTGAGATGAGTCTGAACTCTGCAATTTATTGTGCAACTATTACTTGTGATTTGCTTGGAAAGTTGCATTTGCCTTGGCAACTACATTATATTACTGATTCATGTTTAGATAGTAATATTCCAGATGATTTCATGTGTACTGATTTCTTTTTCTTAATTAAATTTATTTATTTCAAGTTAAGTTTTCGCCTCCTGCTTCCAGTTCACTTGTTTAACCTGTCAAGATCCTTTTGATTATTATTCTATTTTCTCTTCCATCTTGATAACATTCCACGCACCCAGTCATTCAGATCATTAATAAAAAATATTAAATTGCTGAGAACTGAATACTGTTACATCACATTTAATGCCTTACTCTAGCAGCTCATGAGTTTTCTTGAGCAGTTTCTCAAGCCAGCTATGCACCACTAACGGACATACCATCTGGCCCATATTTAATTAGCTTGTTAATCAGAATGTTTTTTAGTGTTCTAAAAACCAGGATTTTCCTTGATCCCACTAAGAAGGTTGGATAATAAAATCAGGTAGGGCTTACAGAGGGCCCCATTCCTAAAAGTCTACTCCTAGAGTGAAACTCAGTGTTTTTCTTTTTCTTTGATTTTCCTACTTAATTTGAGAACAGGGACAATCTTTTATAAGGCCTAGTTCTGATGTACTGAAGTCTGGCAATTTTATTTTTTTTGTCAAAAATAGCATGAATAGAATAAGGCCTCTTCTGGTTCCAGAGAGAGGAATATGGCCTATATTTGACATCAGTGGGAATGTATTAATGGCATTGATCATTCCTACATACTAAAAAACAAAACAAACATCCATACTGATGTATTTTGGTACTAAGCTTGCCTTGTTAATATGCAGAATTCAAGTTTCAGTTTTATCAGAGGTGGTAACAGAAAGTTGGTGCAGAAGGCTATTTTATTTTAACTTCAGTAGAACTGAAGTTCTAGTTGTTTGTTTGATACAGAACTTTGATCTGATTCCAAAAAATGTGCTTCAGAGTATATAGAAATACAAATCGGCGTACGTCTGCAACTTTAAAGCAGCTACATTTTTCCTCAGGATTATTATCAGGAGTTGCGTACAGGTGCTATATTTATGCTGAAGTCCTGCTTGGTTATATGCAAACATCTGCACATCACATTAAAAAAAATCAGTTAACAAGACTCTGCTAGAATTGGATTATGTATCCAAGATATTTTCACATAACAACTTCAAAAACATGGAAAGTTGCCAATGAACCTTTGAAAGTTTCTGGCTGATTTTACCATTATTTCAGTTTTGTATTTCGGCACAATTTGTACTCATAGAAGATCAAGGCACTACATACTTTACTGGGGTTAATGAAAAAACTTTCCTTTTTAATGAATCTCAGGGGTTATCTTTAATTGGATATTAGGACTGGATTGAACTGGTTAATCTCTTATGCAAGCAGCTGAAACTAATCCAGGAGAAAATTCATTTGGGTGGACAAGTTGATACCTTAAAACAGCTTTATACGCTTATATTTATTTTCATTTTTTTAACCTTTTTGTTCTTAGTTTTGAGCAAACTATGAGTTCTTGAGACATATGTGGGAAGTTTCTTTTATTATTACTACTAACTTGGAATGCTCCTGGTAGTAGAGAAGAGACAGTTGCCACAGATAAAAGAGAAAAGATTCCCAGATTGGAGTAATTGATAACACCTCGAACTTCTTATGTCATTGAGTGTCCCCATAATCAATATTTTTCTCAGCTGCAATTACAAGTGGCAATCAAATTCCTACCTAAATAACAGTAAAACAAATCCTACTATAACACTTTCTTTCTATTTAGAAGGATCAGTGTTTTCTTTTTTAGGTGATAATCAACTAAGGCAAATTTATTGCTGTCTTGTTCCAATATTCCTAAGAAGTTCTAAAGGCTAAAGCTGAAATTATATACATTAAATGTTATTGTTTCCTCAGCTTCCTTGAAACTGAATTTCTCAGTATGATTGTTGTGTGTGAATCTAATATATATAAAGGACTTTCTTTTTTTACTCAAGTTGGTTGATTTTCTTCAGTAGAGTCCACTGAAGGAAGAAACTTTGAGATGACAGCAGACAATTTCTCATTTTTTTTATGTCTTTCAAGTGCTACAATAAAATCACAGTAGTGATATTGCTCATAATAACAACATTCTAATTATAGTACCTTCTGTACATCTTCTCTAGTTTTGGGTCAACATAAAACTATCAAGACAGGAAGCAATAACAAAAATAACAAAAAAGATTGACACTCATAAGTTGTTTTTTTATTTTTTTTAAATAGATTTAACAAAACAAAGCAAATTATTCAAATTCAGTTGCAAATATGGTTGCCAAGTTAATAAAATTGAAGGTGAGTGGGTGGTGGAAGGAGGTACTAGAAGTTACTAAATTATATGTGTTCCAAAAGGAAGGTAACTCAGATTATGGGGTATAAAAAGACTCTGCTTGAAAATATTCAGTGTTAAGGTGTGTGTGTGTGTGTGTGTGTGTGTGTGTGTGTGTGTATGTAATGTATGCAGTAATTGTTGGAAAATTTGGTGTGATTAGCAAATAATTGTGATGTTGACAAGAAATGACCACTCTTGACTTATACACATATACCAAAATAGAAAGCAACCAAAGAAAAAAGGAAAATCTCAATGAAACTAAATATACACATATATTTAGTTTCATTGGGATTTTCCTTTTTTTCTTTGGTTGCTTTTTGTTTTGGTATATGTTGTGCAAATGTTGTATAAGGGTACACACATTCATATATGCAGAGAAACAAATGCACAGCAAGGGAAACTGTTTTGTATTTTGTTATTTGTTATTTTTTCTCTTTTTCTCTATTATAGCAATAAAAATAATTTTAAAAGATTAGCAGATTGTTTTAATGAAGATTGTTCTGTGTCATCTTGGAAATGTCGATGCGAACTTGTGTTTGTTTATTTTTAAGGTCCATGATCATATCATATGCTAAATTACGCAAATGCACTCATGCACACAGGCTGTATTTCTGGTCCCATTTTGCAGCTGTTGTCCCCTCCTTTTTCTTTTGGAAAGTCCTGAGGAAGAACAAGATTTCTCTGAGGAAATAAATCCAGCTGTAAACAAGAAAATAGCACATGCTATCTGGCCATGTAAAAATAAATTAGTCTCAATCATAATATCATCCTTTGTTTTACTTGATCTTCCTGGCAATATACCTTTCTCCTTATTGAACATTTACTGTATGGGAATGCTGAAATCATTGAGAAATTTTAAATAGTATTATTTGTACGATGCGCTCTCCCCTTTATTAAATGCTGGCATTATTTTAATGAGGAGAATAGTACATAGTGCTTGTTACTTGAGGGAGTTCTCATCTCCCCTAGTATTTGCCCAGCCAATTTGATCTGATAGGGTTAGCATACTTTGAGTTCCTTTGATTAAACAAAGTCATTTATCAGGGCCTGGAAGCTTTTCTCCCAGGCCTTTAGTGAGCATGAATGAAGTCCCCTTGTATTGTGTGGATGTGTTTCCAGTCCAGTTTTTCTCATCTTGTCATCTTTTAATTCTTGGGGGCAATATGCTGACATTGTAAACCGCTTAGAGAGGGTTGCAAGCCCTGATAGACGGTATATAAATACAGTGCTATTACTATTACAGTCAATATGCATTGTCCTATGTCTGACATGAAGGTTTTTTTTTTTCCCCCCCATCTTACAGAGCAGAGATTGAAGAGGAAGGGATTGCAAGAGAGTAAGCTGTTTGGTCTTCTACACTTTGAAAACAGTGTAGAGAGTACACCCTTGCCAACAGCAGGAAAGGGTCAGACAAAAAAAATTACCTACAGAAATCACCTGCTTTTTTTCTCATCTTCCTTCATAGAACAGAAAGATTGGGAAGGAAGGGATCTCAAGAAAGTGGACAGCATAGCCTGTCCACAACACCTAGTCCTGGGCTGCTGGCACAATTTTATTCTGTTCAATGTGTACAAGACAGCAAGCAGACACTTGAACATTCCAAAGGACAGGGAAGTGGTTAGAAGACAAACAAAAGCTTAAGTGTGAAACTATAGTCTTGTCTTTTTCTAGCTGGAAAGCACAATCACAGTCACATGATTTCTCACTTAGCAATCACTTCACTTAGCAGCAGGGTTGCTGATCCAAATTAAGGTTATTAAGCAAAGATTACTTCTAAGCAGATCTTTATCCAGGCTTGCACAACTGCTTCATAAACTGCTCCTGTGTTTCTGCATGCATGACAGTGCACAGTCACTTTCCTTCATGTTTTTCTTAGTGAGACAGTATGTAGAGGCAGCTGAGCTCAGTTAAAGGCTGGAAAACAAGATATAGCTGCTTTAATGATTCTAGGAGAGATGCTTTGTGTGCATTTCTGCATGTTGTGAAGGAGCTCTTTTAAAGATTTGCACAGCCCTAAGAAAAAGTGCTTTTCTTGAGGGCTCTCCATGAAGATCTAAAATTCCTCCTAAAAGCTGCTCTCCTTTGATATTACATTGCTTTCTTTAGAAATGGAAAGTAGCCATCCCAGGCCTTCGTTGTCATAGAACCAGAATTAAGAAAATGGTATCAGCCAAATCTTTCTGTTCCATGTCCGCATAGCCATTTTTTCAGGGAGAATGATGAAATAGATAGCAATACAAGAGGAGAGATAGGAATGCAAGGATTATTTCTATTTAAATAAATTTTATTGTTTAAAATCAAAACCACAATACAAAAAAGGACAAAAACAAAAAACATAAAAAGAACAACATACAAGTCAAACAGAAATACACTCTCAATAAAAAATACATCTCATATATCGAGAAATAAGTATCTTAGGTATTTACTATATACATTTAATTCTATAATTATATCTTAATCATTATCTATATATATTTCATTTCATATATATTTCAAAACTATATACAATTTGTTTTCCATTTTCTCCAAGCGGAATTTGCAAGGATTATTTCTAAATGGTAGTCTTTGACATAGCAGTCGTGAGCATAACAGTGACATTCTTGCACTGTTGAGCTTACAGTGCAGTAAATTTTAGCTCAATTAACCATTCCATACTCTACTTTTAATTGGAAAGATTGGTTAGTCCGCATACAAAGAATACATGGATAAATTTGACATCAGAAATTCCAGTATCTAAAACCAATGGAAAATATTTTCAGTATCCCAGAAGATAGTGTTACACTGGTTTTAAAGTAAACATTCTTTGATCAAAGGACTCGCAAAGATGGATTTTGTTATAAAATACTCGATATAGGATTCGTTAAGAAATTAAATTGTATTGCTCATGGATCATATCTCTTTGTATGTAAACACATACATACACACATTCAGTCTTGTTTCTGCACAATACTGGAGACAGAGGAGGAACCTTTTTTTCTACAAACATTTATGCACTATAATAAATCTAACATTTAAAATGCCTTAACATTTTTTGCTGATGAGTCGAAGAGGATTTCTTTATCTTCCATTCTTCTTTCCTGGAAAATATATGAAGGTTGACGTAACAATTGTAATTTTAATGCAAGTGATTTCTTATAGTATTGAAAGAAACTGCTTTTCGTATCAAGTCAGCTGTAAATTAGTGCATAATAGAAAATGATGTCATTTGCTAAATAATAGCAGGGACAAGTAAACAGTTCCATGTGGAAGTCTAGGGAAAAGCCATTTCCTGAGAGAGAAATGAGGGAGTTTAGATCTGGATTTGTACATCTTGTCAATCCATTCTTTGTTTTGATTGATTGAATATGTGCCATCAAGTCATTTTCGACTCTGAGTAGCAACCACATAGATTTCCTCCACAGTGATCTGTCTGAAACCTGGGTCTTCTAATGGTACACCCATCAGCACTGAAACTGTGGTATCCATCCACCTTGCTATTGGTCATCCTTTTCTTCTCTTTCCTTCCACCTTTTCTAGCATTGGACCGTTTTCAGAGAGGTTTTCCCATTCTTTGTTTATCCTGAATTTATTGATTAATCAATTTAATGAGAAGTGAGCAAAAGTCTAGCAGCTCTGAGTTTTAGGGGGCATTAAGGATTCAGAGAGTATGTGAGCAAAGGAGAGTTTGACACAGTGTATGGGAAAAGTAGCTCACAAAATCGCACCTGGACAAAAATCAAGGATCTTTCTTAATTAACCCTGAGGGGGAAAAAATGGTACACTTACATTTAATAGCACGGTATTTATATAGCGCCTATCAGGGCTTGCAACCCTCTCTAAGCGGTTTACAATGTCAGCATATTGCCCCCAACAGTCTGGGTTCTCATT